>ML099352.1:717-87925 GCA_003697995.1 Taxidea taxus jeffersonii
CTGGGATCATGACCTGAGCCGAAGGCAGCCGCCCAACCAACTGAGCCACCCAGGCGTCCCTTATTTTCAACTTTAATTCTGTTTTTTAAATTGTTGTTTTGTTTAGTATAATTCAGTATTAAAATAATAACTAATAATAAAGACAAGCAAAAATTTTTATGGATCAAGCATGAAGATATTTTATATTTTAATATTTGTGAAATCGCTTGTTATCAGTTAAAAATCCATAGATTTCATAAAAATACATAAAATGTTTTTTTCTTAATTTAAATTGCTTTTATCTCCAAGCTTCAACAACTGTAAGAGTTTAAGATCAAATCTTCAGTCAGAATCATATTCAAATCTCCTGTTATTTATTACATGTTTGATTTTGAGCAAGTTGTATAACATACATAAATCTTAATTATTTAATTTGTAAAATGATAAAATTTTAAGGGTTAAGTGATATGTTACTGGTACAATGCTAGACATACAACAAATCAATAAATATGAAAGTAATTCCTTATAGTCTTTCATGCAACAATTTAGTGGACACATAATTTATATCCTTGACTGACCATCTTATTAGTAGATTTCATGAATTTTAATCATGTCTATTCTAAACATTTGCTTTTCCAGAGAACATGCTGTTGTTTTAGTTGTTGCTGTACAACAACTAAATATAATGTGGTCATATAATCCAACCCTTCTATGAGCTGGATACAAAATAAACTACTATGTTCTTTCAAAAAAAATTTTAAATGTTGAGACTAAGTGCATGCAATTTAATAAAGAATTGAAATGGGAAGTCTATGTTTTCCACTGAAAGGAAGTTGGAAATTACTTTACCATTTAGTTTTTCCATGACCTTGAGCATGTTGCATGCCCTCAGAGATTACTACCTCATTTGTAAAATATGAGGGGATGGGCTATATTACCTTGAAATTTCTTCTAATTCTTTTATTCTCTGACTTCAATAGACTACTCTAATGTAATTCTCTGGGTTGTTATATTTTATTTGATTAAATCTAAATGTGTGAATTGCCTCTGCATTGTTTAAAAATGAGCTTTCCTATTAGCATAAGCTGTACTGAAGCAGATTTCTATTCTATATTTATTATTTCAAGACAGAGAAGTCATAGAAACAGCATATTCCATTTGTTTACAACATATTTGAATGAATAATGCAAAGAAAAAAGTTTGCTAATACAGCAAACCATGTTCACACAACTCTGTCTTCTTCATACTAATAATGACATTACAATATCACAAATGGTGTCAGTACAAATATTTCTTCCTTCCTGGGAGGCTATGTCAGGTAATTTAGCATTAACAACTATCTTGTTTTGTAATTATCTATTCATTCGTTTATTTCAGTTTATTTTATTAAAAAAATTCTCTAAAACAAAGGAAATTTGGCTCCATGAAAATTAGTCCAACATACTTTGTGTTTATTTTCTGTGAAATTGACATATATAATAAATTTTATATGTGACATTCTCATTATTACAATTATAATTTTCTCACTGCAGTCTAATTTAGGAAGTTTGAGCAATGAGGTAATAATCCAAATAAACAATGATATTATTGTCCTCAGTAGATATTATCTCTTCACATTATTTGAACGGAGTAATACTGATGACACATATGAGCCTCAGATCATTTTCCCCATGTTAATGTTAATATCTAGTCAAATTGCTTTACTGAAGCATTGCATTGATCAACAGGAATTAATTATACCAAAGTATCTTTTCAACTATATTAAAGTGAGTTGAAAATATTAAAGTGAGTTGAAAATAATTTAAATAAGCTCTAATGTCAGTTCTACTGGCTCCTAGTGATTGAATGACAGCTCAGAGGGTAAAAAGCTAGGTCTGGATGGTAAAGATGAAAAAAAAAGAAAAGAAAGATTCATGGATAATTTGCATAATTTGGATAATTTGGGGGCTTTCAAGAGGAGATGGTTCTGTGCCTAAATTATTCAGCCAAGATCTTCTAGACATCTCCAAAGAGACCTATGATCTTTTAACAGAGTAACTGTGTATTGGAAAAAAGGAAATTATAACATCTTTTGGGAACCAAATAGACACAAGTCTGAACTGACACTAATCCCAGGACACTCAAAATGTCACCATGCTCCATCAGTCAGGCATGAAGTTCAAGGAAGTCAGGTAATCAACCAACTTTTAGCTCAGATCCATGTCAAAACAGACTCACTGGATTCCCAAACCCATCCTGTGGTTATTTCTCCAGTTCAGATTGCATAATTGGAATAAACATACTTAGCAGCTGGCAAAATCCCCACATTAGTTCACTGAACTGTACACTAACAGGGTAGAAAAAGCCAAGTGGAAGATACCAGAATTGCTTCTACATAGAGAAATAGCAACCCTAAAGCAATAGTGCATTCTTCAAGGGATTGAAAAAATTAGTGCCACCATCAAGGACTTGAAAGATTCAAGAGTTGTGATTCCTACCACATTCCCAGGCAACCTGCCTATTTGGCATATGTAGAAGATGGATCTTGGATAATGACAGTGAAGTATCACAAATTCAACCAGGTGGTGACTCCAAACACAGCTGTTGTACCAAATGTGGTTTCAATGCCTGGTCAAATTAACACATCTAGTACTGGATATGCAGCTATTGCTCTGGAAAATGAATTTCCTCTATTTCTGTCAGTAAGGACCACGAGAAGCAATATATGCTTTCAGCTGACTAGGCCAGCAATACATCTTCACTGTCCTACCTTAGAGATACATCAAATCTCCAACCCTATGTCATAATTTGGTTAGAAGGGCCCTTGTTTGTGTTTTCCTTACCAAAGACATCACACTTGTCCATTATATCAATGATATGCTGATTGAACCAGATAAGCAAGACACAGCAACTATTTTTATACACTTTAAAGACATCTGTGTGTCAGAAGATGAGAAATAAATTTGACAAAAATTCAGGGGTCTTCTACCTCAGGGAAATTTCTAGGGATCCAGTGGCATGGAGCAATTTTATGTATCAATTTGGCTGAGTCACAGGGTATACAAATTCCACCAATTCAAATGTTAATCACATCCAAAACACCCTCTCATAAACATCCAGAATAGTCTTGACCAAATATCTGGTACTCTGCAGCTTAGCCAAGCTAACACATAAAATTGACAGGGTACCCAGATATTTGGAGTCTTTCTGTATTTCCATATTATACTTGATAATCATTAGTAGATCACAAATAAAAGGGAAAGGGCTTGGATTTCTAGTAGCCATCTTCCTTTCTCTATGGGGATCTAAGCCATCATTAGAAGAGATGTGAGTAACCAAGAATAAACAGCAACACTAAACAGAGTCAAGACACTGGAGAGGCCAGAAAGAAACTTTGTAGCATTGTTTGGGACCCTGGATCTATAATGCATATTAACGTTATTTAAGCTAGTCTTAAGGTAGTTCACTCATTCTACCTTCAACAAAAAAAGTATATCAGATAATATGTAGGAACATATAATATATAACCAGGGATTGTTCTCAGTGCGGCTGGTACAGTAGAGAAAACCCTGGAGAAAATCCCTACTTATATGAAGCTCACATTCTAATAGGAGAGAGGAAACAGAAAGATAAGATTGAGTTTCTGAGTTAGGTGTCTGGTATTTGAAATAAAAAGTCATATAAGTCAGTCAGAGAAAGACAAATACATGATTTCACTCACGTGGAATTCAAGAAACAAATGAGCAAAGACAAAAGAGAGAGAGGTGCAAACCAAGAAACAGACTTTTTTTTTTTTTTAAGATTTTATTTATTGTCAGAGAGAAAGAGCAGAAACAGGGAGAGCTGCAGGCAGAATAGGAGGAGGGAGAAGCAGGCTCCCTGCTGAGCAAGGATTCCAAGGTGGACTCAATCCCAGAACTCTGGGATCATGACCCCACTGAAACAGGCTCTTAAGTATAGAAAAGAAACTGATGGTTATCAGAGGGGAGGTGGGTGGGGGGATGGGTTAAATAGGTGATGGAGATTAAGGAGTGACTTGTGATGAGCATTGGGTAATGTATGAAAATGTTGAATCACTATATTGTACACCTGAAACTAATATTACACTGTATATTAAGTAGGGGAAATTCAAATAAAAGCTTGAAAAAAATCTTTGTGAACATCAGTCTGCATGCTTTATTTCAACTAATGGACATATAATTTGTGAGGGGTCAGGGAGACATATGGTCAATTAGGAATTCTCTAAATATTCTAGAGAGAATGTTTAGGACCAACCCATCAGGTGATTTTCATATCATTGACCAGTAGGTTTTATTTCAGCAGTCATATATTCCAGAAAAAAAAAAAAAACAAGAAGGAAAAAAGGTTTTTCTATCAATCAACTGATGGTTCAATAGCACTATTTTACCAGGGACAAATTTTTATTCAGAATGCCTCATCTTCAGCTTGGATGGATTAGATATCATATAGGTTAGATGTAATTATCTTAGCCTCTTAGCCCTTCACTATAGTTCCTCTGTTTATCTATGTGTGAATAAACAATGGCAGTAAAGGAAATCATTAAATGATGAATGTCAGGTGAACCCTTTTGTAAAGTGAAGACTCATTTCATAATACAATTTACTACTTTTTCATTTACTCATTTTGTAAAAATGGACTTTTAGTAAAATCAGGAGGACTGATTTATGCATTTTCAAGTAGTATTGACCTGAGATATAATAATATAATAATAGTAAATACACAGCATGCTAAATTATTCCCTTGAGTTATAGAATGTGTGATTTAAAAAAACTAAAAACTCTTTAATACTGAGTGAATTTTTTTTTAAGTTTTTTTTTTTAAAGATTTTATTTATTTATTAGTTAGAGAGAGAGCGAGCACAGGCAGACAGAGAGGCAGGCAGAGGCAGAAGGAGGAGCAGGCTCCCTGCTAAGCAAGGAGCCCGATGTGGGACTCAATCCCAGGATGCTGGGATCATGACCTGAGCCGAATGCAGCCGCTTAACCAACTGAGCCACCCAGGCATCCCACTGAGTGAATGTTTTATATGCAGTCTGACCTCTGAACTATTAGAAGCAAAATTAAGAAATTAATACTTGGCCATGAGCTGAGTTAATATTAAAAGGAACACAGATTATTTTTTTCTGGGTGAATGAAAACTTTATTCTAAGTGAGAATAAAAGACTCAGAGACATTTTATCTCTGATGTTTCCAAAGGTACTAGAAAAATACAGATAAAGAAATCTCTTTATTGTCATAGTTAAGCATGACATTTTGTGTGCTTTCTTTCTTTCTTTTTAATAGAAGAAAATGCCTTTATTCTTCTGTTTCCAGGAACTATGATGTAGACAAAGACTTCAAAGTGAATGCACTGACTTTGCTGGCAATTTAATTGGATGAGAAATGTCTGTGATGTTTAGGAGATTTTGTATTTAATCATGAGGTTTACATAAGGGCAGGATCCACTCTGGGTAAGACTGTAGAAGAGGTTAAGGACCTCTTCACCACCCATTCCTAGGTCATATCTAGTTTCTGGAGCTCAGAGACTCCTTTCCTGAAGGAGTCTCAGCACTGTTTAAGTTGGGGATTTGAGGTCAGAGTTGTACAGGACACAGCTGAATGTATTGGCATTCAGAACCAAGATTTTCTTATTCAGTGTGATTCTTCAATGTTCCTTGGTGTTCGGATATGCCAGCATAGGAGGTGACCGTATAATATTTGAAAGTAGACTCATTTTCCCGTGACTATCCATTCCAACAGGAAAGTCTGTTCTTAGGTTTCACACACCCACAACCTGCTCTGACTGCAGCCAACTCCATGCCTTCCTCCCAAGATCTAACACAATTTTTCCCATATTTCATCCAGGGACCAGGTGATCAATCTATACACACTAGTCTATATTCACAGGTCATGTTCTGTGCTCTAGACTCTACCCTTCTATTCTGAAACACAAAGCCAATTCAGAGTCATTTAAAATGTTGGGTAAATTACCACTAAGTTTACTGATGACAGCTTATTTGTTTCCTATCCTATGAGTATTATTCATATGCTAAAGAGGTTGAATTGGAAAAGCTTGTAATCTATGCTTCTTCTGATTAAAACCAGAGATATTTTATTTTCACTCTAAGTTTTATGTACCATCCTCTTAGTCGAAGCCAGTTCAAAGCAGAAATTCAAGTTTCTCTGCTATATGAGGGACCACATTTTTAGAGGTATAGGGGTGTTGGCATCCTTCACATCCATTCACATAAGGGTCAACTCTTAAGAAAGACAACTATCATATGATCTCCCTGATATGAAGAAGTTGAGATGCAATGGGGGGGGGGCTAGGAAAAGAATAAATGAAATAAGATGGGATCGGGAGGGATACAAACCAAAAGAGACTCTAATGTCACAAAAAAACTGAGGGGGCCTGGGGGGAGAGGGGTAGGGAGAGGGTGGTGGGGTTATGGACATGGGGGAGGGTATGTGCTATGGTGAGTGCTGTGAAGTGTGTAAACCTGGAGATTCATAGACCTGTACCCCTGTATTAATAAATAATAAATATATTAATTGTAAAATAATACATTATGTTTATAAAAAATTTAAAAATTAAAAAAAAGTCAACTCAAATATTTTTAAAAGAAAGAAATTAGTTTAAATTCCTTTTTTTAAATAATTTTAAAAAATGCCATCCCTTGCTTTAATTAAGGAAGTTATTAATTAATAATGAAACATTAATATTATCTTGGCAAATGTTAGTGAAAAAGTGTGGGATGATTTAAAAAGTCACTCTTTACAGATAAATTCCAAATTAGGAAGATTCATCTATTCCTTTTGTTGGGAATTAGTAAAGGCCACCCCATGAAATGGCATATGGATTATTTCGAATTAAAGTTACTTCAGAAGCAGTCAGTACAGAAAAGGCACTCTGACCCTCCTTTGTCTCCAGAAAGCAGGAAATAAATCTCCTATGTGAAATGTGCCCTCACTGCAACAGGAAGTAGAGAGACACACTTCTTGTCTGAGATGGGAATTCAGGGCTAAAAAAGACCATACAAATAAGCACTGTTACTTTTACTAATTTACCGCCTCAGCCCAACTTCTGTTTAGAATTCTTTACCGGCTGAAACTTCCAGATTTACGTTTTCTTTGTTTTGTCAGTTCCTTACCAATTTGTAGTTTCTCTGTCTAAAATGTACAAAAGTTACATGCCTTGATCATTTCTTTGGGTCTCAATTTTTAATATAGGACCTCCATGTGCATATAAACTTCATTTTTTTCTCCTGTTAATCTATCCTGTATCAATTATTAATCCAATCAGAAGAATTTCTGATAGTGGGAGGAGAAATTTCCTTCTTCCCAACACTTCCTATGAGCAACTTTTCATTTCCTCCTCATCTTTTGGAAAATCTGTCTTAAAATATAAGAAAAGAATCTGGAATACTCATTCTGATACCTTCCTGTTCTGTCATCTTTTAATTTGTCCATAACCTTTCCAATTTTCAGGACCTTTCTTGTATTGTTTGTGTTTCCTTTTTTTTGTTTGTTTTTGTTTGATGAATTACACTTGCAAAATGAAAAAAATATTCTAGGTTCAAATATAGTATCTGGTTTTATGCTTAACAGATATAAAGTCATACATAATTATCATTTCCTATCTTCTTAGCTTGCAAAGCTCTATTTTTAATCACCTCCGCAACTGCCTTACTGTACTCTTCTTTTCTCTCCTATTTTCTCTCATTTATTCTTTCAAATTATTATTTCATATCTTTATCATCATTCCTCACCCCTTTGTCAATGTTTTTCCTTTTTTTTTTCCTTCATCACTCAGAAAGAGAGCTAATATTTCTTTCTGTAGTGAATTTTCTGTTAAGCAAGTCCTAAGAACATGGCTGATAATGCTGCCAAGAGAGACATATTTGCAATATATTTGACCTCCCTGCTTAAAAAGAAAGCACAGGTGAGATATTTTTAAGCTCATTTCATAAATAGAGATTTGCACTCCACTTGGAGAAAATAAAGGTAATTGCTTTTGCAACAATAATTGAAGCAGCTATCCAGTCTGAAGGACCAAGAAAAAGGCTAATATTTGGGAAAATACAATTTATAAGACTAATTGAAATGTTTATAGAAAGTTTGGGGCCTCTAACTGGCTTTCACAGGGCAGTGAAAGAAACTTTTCAACTGCAGAGAGAACTGAGAAGCACAGAATTCCACAAATATCTGGCTGCTTCGTTAACACTATCCGGAAGGCATGAATTGGGTATTATAAAGAAATAAAAAGGTTTAAAATTACATGAAAATCAGACTATCAGGAAGGGACTAAACTGAACTTAGGGCAGAAAATAATGCAGTGCTTTAGAACAGATGAGTCTCACTATTTGCAAGATTTGACTCTTGGGTATTCCTAAGGCCAAGAGCGGAATGGGGCTAGATATAGAACTGGGGAGAGATTTCCTCTCCTCTTTGCCTCAGTTATCAGGTGTAGGATGACTGTTTCGGGTGGTGCCTCTTCCCTACTATTCAGTAATATGATTCACTTTACAATTAGGTCTTTCTTGAGGATGCTGTTGGTTAGATGCTTTTGATTTTGCCTCAAATTATTCTCCTAATTGGCTTTACATCATTTGTTCTCCTCTTCATTCCCCTTCAAATATCAGTCTGCCAATCACAAAAGGTTGAGGTGGAGAATGATGTTATTGTCTACAAAAGAGTTGTATTACTATTAAAATGAGTGTCTTTATGGGAATAATCCTCTTGGATTCTCTTACCCATCCATTTATAAGGTTATAGAAAGGAATAGCTTTCAGTTTTTGTTTCAAAGCAACACTTCTCTTTCTTTGAAACTGTATGTGAAAATCTGATACAAACATCATAAAGGAATTCAAAGGATTATAGAATGCAAAGGAATGAAGGCTCTGTGGTCTCCTCACCTCCATTTTCCCCTCTTTCCAAAAATGGTCCCTATATGACATCAGTCCAATCTCTGAGGGTTTGTGCATGGTTCATATACACACACTTCATAAAGACTGAGGGATATTTGCTACCTCTGACATAAATTCCTGGTCACTTTTTATAGATTATTTATAAAATACTAGCATAAGGGTTTGGGCAAAGAGAGAATGTACAATATGAGACTATGATCTCATTGTTTTGAGTGTGAGATTCGATTAGAGACTGAGAAAAATTAAAGAAGAGAACAACAACAATACCAACAACTAAAACTACTACAAAAGAAGATTAAAATGCTTAGGCCTGTAAAATTCTGCTCAAGTTTGACCTGTAATGCATGTAGCAACAGAATGATGATAGCCAAATACATGGGATTCACTGAGACAGTACACAAGACTTTGGGTGTTAATAAACATAAAAGCCAACATGAGTCAATTACAGTTCATTTTTTTCCCTCTGTCCCTCTAGCAAAACAAAAATGGTCAAAGAACTGGTCCAAGGTAAAGAATCAGTATATTATTTTTAAAGAGGTAGACAAAGAGCAGACAGAAGGACAGGAATGACTTTCTATCAACTCTCTTTTTAAGTCACCCTATATAAACACATTATCTGAGTAGAATTAGTGTGCTTCCCTGAACAAACAATTTCAAGAAAAATCCTCCACAATCCTTCATCTTCTATTCAGGCTGTCACCCTCTCTACATAAATATCTTCTGTCTGTTTTCTTCAACAAAAGATCTAAGCAGTATGATGAGCTAGGCTTTGCACTAGGTACCAAGTAGGATTTTGAGGTAAGATTTAAATTGGATTTAAACCATATTTTTGAGGGATCCAGAATTATATTGTATTTTCCCAAAACTTTTTTTTAAAGATTTCATTTATTTATTTGTTAGAGAGAGAGAGCGCGAGCACAGGCAAACAGAGTGGCAGGCAGAGGCAGAGGCAGAGAGAGAAGCAGGCTCCCCGCCAAGCAAGGAGCCCGATGTGGGACTCCATCCCAGGACGCTGGGATCATGACCTGAGCCGAAGGCAGCTGCTCAACCAACTGAGCCACCCAGGCATCCCAATTTTCCCAAAATTTTTGAGGGATCCAGAATTATTGCCCTATCCTAATACTAGTGGGAAATAATTTGTGTCATTTCTAAAGGGAAATGCAAATTTCTACCCCTGACTGGTAGCATTATCAAGGGAATAAAGAGGTACATATTTTATTCAGTCTAGTAGCAATTCATTGGAATAAAATGTGAGAAAGATGGTGGAAGAACAGGATGGAAAATATTTTTACCTTGTGCTTGAATGTGATTCTCTCTACCCTTCCCCCACAGTTCCTCAGAGGTTAAAAGGGAATAAATAAAACTCTCATCACTCATATATTTCTGGTCAAACAACCCTGAGGGCTACTTCCTGTTTTGCTGTGTGTGAGTAATAGTCTGGTGCTGAGGGCAACTGGCTTGTGTTTTATTTTATTGTAGTGCTGTAAAGCAATTTTAGTCTCCAATTGAACATTTCATTTCTTCTTTATTAAATTTCACGATTGTTCTTTCACCTCAGGTACTTAGAGTAGTAGCACTTATATTTTTGGAGAGCACGTTTTCTCCAATGTAAGTGATTACAAAGAACTGGTGCTTTTCAGTACATGGATTCCAGGTAAGATATGCTGGATATGTTACTTAGACCCTGGAAGGGCAGAATGCAGGCATTTGTACAATAGAAAGGGGAGGAAGGTGAGCTGACATAACACATGGCAGATCAATATGATGCTTAATCAATGTAGCAAAAGGGTCAAACTTTCTTGGTTCCGATGTGATTGACAAGAGACGTCACATCTGTGAGCAGCCAGAGAATGAATATGAACTCTGCTGAGGCTGGAGGCAAAGAACACAAGCTACAAATGAGTATAATAGATTTCAGGCCAGGTTCAAGTGTCACCTTTCCCATCAAGTTCTCTCTGACTACATTAGCCTCACTCTTCTTTCTCTTCAATGAACTTGTATATTGCTCCTTTCACTGCTACACAATTTAATATTTAACCATATTTTTTGTATTATTCATTCTTCTTTTTAATACTTTGGAATACATAATGCCATTTGTTTAGGTGATCACACCTTACTCCTTAACTAACCTGCAAGGCTTTAAGGACAGCAGTTATGTGAAACATCAAGTGATGTGGTAGAATAATATTAATGTAGCCATACTAGTGGTATAAAGTATCACTAATGTTTAAGATACAGAATTTGCATTTTCCCAAGTGTTGATGTCAAAATTTAAACCCAGATCTATAAAACCCTGCAGCTCATATTCATTCTATCAATTTATTTATTCTCATATTTATTCTAGCATTGGAATTCTACTCAAACAATCATAATTCTAATCTGACCTCAATCTCTCTCTGGTTATAAAACTGTGGACATTCACTTCTTTTTTCTGAGTCTCAATTCCATCATCCATCATATGAATATAAAAATCTCTCCTAAAAACTTCTCAATATGGTTTCATTTCAACAAATTTATAACATATATGAAGGAATATCTGAATTTAAAAGTATTCTGCAAATTGAATGCAATGTCTCATATTTTATTTGTAACCCTTCAGTACCTAGGTGAGTGCAAATTGAATGCAATGTCTCATATTTTATTTGTAACCCTTCAGTACCTAGGAGAGTTGAATGACATATGAAAGTCATTCAACTATTTTTAAATGCCATGGTTTTAAAGACGATGATGAAATGATGAAAATAAAATTCAGGAAGCAGGTTTATAGAACAGTCAATTTAAGGTGGCCCTTTATGTTGTTTTTAAATTTTAATTTCAGGTGTGTATATGTGTGTATGTGTGTGGGTACATGTATGAACAAGGCTAGTGGGCAGGGAGGGAAGTCTGGTGTCTGGAAACCATGTTAGCAGAGAATATACACAGGAAACCAATTAGTTCTACAAAATTCAGTTGTTAATACATCAGGGAACAAAATTCAACTAAAGTTATTGATTTGGCATATTAAAGTGGTAATTGGGCCCCAGAAGATAATTACTAGAAACCAATATACTTTGTTTAAAAAAATTCTGGAACATTGCCTGACCTCTATTTCCCATGTACCCTATCACCCAAGGCATAATAATTTAAATCCAATTTGTTGGAATTTGATGTTTATTTTGAAACTCTAATTATGAGAGGCTATTCAATTGGAAGCTCCCTATAAAGCATGCCTTCTAGGATTCAGGTGCTTATGTAATCTTCTCCTACATTAACTCTGGGTTTGGCCACATAGTTTGCTTTGATCAACGGAAAATTAGCAAGGCAATGAAAGCAGAGGTTTGAAACCTACTTGTTCACTGGGGCTTGTCATCTTAGAACTCCTTCTCTTACAAACCAGCTACCATTCTGTAAAGAAGTCCAGACAAGATTACTGAATAATCTTGTGGCAGGTGGCACAGAGAGAACTTGAAGAATGAGAGACCATCTTGGAAATTACATCCCCAATTGAGCTCGCATTTGAATATGGTTGTTTGAGTGACTTCAACAAAAAAAAATATGGAGAAGAGCCACCCACAGAATTATGATAATGAATAAGTCATTTTTGCTTAAAGCCCCTAAGTTTTGCTTACTCTGTTTTGTGTCAATGGATAATAAAACACTCATGAAGGCGCAAACATTATCAATATAACACAAATTTTATCCCTCACTATCCTTTAATTGGCTAGATTACTTTCATATACATTAGTGTAAAAGTAACCAGAAACTGGAGTTTTAAATCTCTTGAGCTCACTGCCCTTTACCACCTAAAAAACTGAACACTGTAGTTTAGAAAGATGGATGCTCCTTCTATATATGTCCCAGAAGGATATATGGAGTATCACACTAAAGTTTACAAATAAACATGAAGTTATTTTTGAGTCATTGAGCCAATAAAGAGTAGAATAACAACTCTGGAAAATTCTTGTGAAATATGAGTCCAAAGAAAAATCTACAGATGACTTTATCTTTCCATAGCATTCTCTCTCATGAAGGGTACCAATTTCCTAGCTTAATGATTATGGCCTATTTTCCCAAAGACCAAAAATCTTCAAGTCTCTCTGATTGACTTTCACTCACATTTGGATAATACCCATTTATATTCCAAGAAGGGCTCCTGCTTTTTGAATCTCTTTTCTTCTTCCTTTATTACCCTTCAAATATTCTCACATCTCAATTATCCTTCTTAGATGGGACTTTAGATCTTTTTTTTTTTTTGAGATGATCAATTCCACCCATTTCTTACAAGTTTAAAATAATCATGTTGGGAACCCAGAGTAGGGGAATGGAGAAGAAATTTGGAATGACAGGTTTCAACGGCTCCTTTGAAATATTCTCATTATAGGAATTTGGAGACAGATTTGTTTCATTGAACCTATGAAATCAAACTTTTTCCATGGTCAGACATTCAATTTTAAGAGATTTTATTTATTAGAGAGAGGGGGGGGATAGATAGAGAGTACTAGGGGGGTGAAGGGCAAAGGGAGAAGCAGACTCCTCACTGAACAGGGAGCCCGATATGGAACTCAGTCCCAGGATTCCAGGATCATGACCTGAGCCAAAGGCAGATGCTTAACCAACTGAGCCACCCAGGTGACCCTCCATGGTCAGACATTTATTCTGGAGGCTGCTACAACCTAAACCCTTATCAACAAGAACATATTACCCTGCCTAATTCATAATCATTATCAAACCGCTGAAATTAGTAAATACCCTTGTTCTTTACAATAGAATCAAATGACATGTCATAGATTCCTTTCTATATAATCTGAACTGAGGGTGTGGATTGACTGTTTTGGTTTAAGAAAAAAAAGAATTCTCTATGTCTCCTAGAGGATATGGCAAATAGCAGAAAAGAAGAAAATAAGGGAAAATGTGCATGGCTAACTCAAGTTACAGAGAGTATTTACTTCATAGAGTAACTGAAAAATTCAAGTAGTTGATTAAATAAAGCAGTGATGGAGAAGTGACTTTCTGTTCTAATTTTCACTTATTTGAAGATCCTTCTGTGTTCCAAGGCTCCATGAATGTAAAAAAAAAACAAACAAAAAAACCCAAAACACCTACCTTGAAAGTTTTTATCTTCATACTTAATGAAATGTTTTTAACTTAATACACACATATATATTGAATGGAACATTTGGGAAGTTTAAACTACCTAACTAATAAATATGAATTATATAATGCAGTCAAATTACATGAGTACATTCCTCTGACTTTCCCCACCCTAAAGACTAGAATTGTTAAGGGGACTCAAATGGTAGTGTTACCAATCAAAAACATATCATTAGCCAGTATATATATTAATAAGCTTTATAGAGTAGATATAGATGTACAGAGTGATGGCAAAGATAGTACAGAGTTCCCATATATGCCATACCCAATTTCTCTTATTTTTAGTATCTTACATAATGTGTTTGTCACAATTAATGAACAATTACTGATAACTTATTGTTAACTAAGTACATACTTTATTCAGATGTCCTTACTTTATCCCTAATGTTCTTTTTCTATTTCAAAATTCCATCCAAGTTACCACATTATATCTAATCATCACAATTCCTCAGGCTTCTCTAGACTATGACAGTTTCTCAGTCTTTGCTTTTTGATAGTTTTGAGGAATACTGGTCCAATATTCTGTAGAATATTACTCAACTGAGACTTAGCTCATGATTTCTTATGGTTAAACTGTGGTAATGTGTTTTTAGGAAAGAGACCACAGTGGTAAAGTGCCATTTTTATCACATCATATCAAGGAAACATTATCAATATGACTCCTACCACCATAAATCTTAATCACTGGAATTTAAAACTGTGTTTCCCTAGTTTCTACATCATAGAGATATTCTTATTCCCCCTTTCCTGCATACCATAGTCCTTAGAAACAAGTCATTGTGCCCATGTCACAATTAAGGAACAGGAGTTATGTTCTACCTCCTTGAAGGTGAAGTACCTAAAAAATTGCTTGAAATTTTGCAAAAATATGTGTTTATTCTCCCTCATTTATTATTGTTCAAGCATTTATTTATGTCACAGTATGGATGCATGTAAATTTATTTTATAGTTTAGGTTATAATCCAATGCAACTTATTTTTCTTCTTTGCTCAGATTATCCCTTCTTTGGCCACTGAAGCTCTTTCAGTTCTCTCCTTTCAGTTGTATTGATTTGACATACTCCCAACATTTTGTTTCTTAAGTTTGTTTTCTTAGTATTTCTTACTTTTTCTCACTATAAGATGCTCCAGGCTAATCATATATTTCTTTCCCAAGTCCTAAATTAAGTTATTTGTCCAAGGAACCCTGGTTTCCTTTATTGGAAAACAGTATTAGAAATCAATATCATGACACTAGGTGTGTTTATTGCTACTAGAGTGCCATTGCTTCAAGACCCTCTCAGCTGACAGAGGAAGGAGACATGTGTGTATATACTAACTCATGTACTTACGTATCTATATATATTTCTATATGTAACCATAAGTTTCTTTATTAAGCTAAAAATGTCTCTTACTCTAATCTAATACTTATGGATCATTTTATCCCGCTTCCCTGGCTTATCTGTGGATCATTCTATCCTGCTTCCCTGCCTTATCTGCACCTCCTATAAAAGGACATCTTGGTTATTTACAGCTTTGGCAAGTATGAATAAAGCTGCTATAAACATTCATGCACAGGTTTTTGTATGAATATATCTTTTTAATCCAACTGGGTAAATACCTAATAGCTTGATACATAGATCATATAATAAAACTACAATTAGC
This sequence comes from Taxidea taxus jeffersonii, assembly GCA_003697995.1. Lineage (NCBI taxonomy): Eukaryota > Metazoa > Chordata > Mammalia > Carnivora > Mustelidae > Taxidea > Taxidea taxus. The sequence continues at coordinate 16,375 of ML099352.1, forward strand.
TTTGTAAGCAACTGGCAAACAAACTTCCAAAGTGGCTGTACCTTTTTGCTTTTTTGCCAGCAAGAAAGGAGAGTTCCTTTAGCTTCTCATTTATGCCAGCATTTGATATTGTCAATGTTTTGAATTTAGCCTTTCTACAGATATGTAGTGGCATCTTATTGTTGCTTTAATTTCCAATTTCCTAATGGCAAATGATATTGAGCATCTTTTCATATGGTTATTTGTCATCTAAGTAGTATTTTCTTTGGTGAGGTATTCATTCAGCTATTTCGTCATTTTTAACTGTTACTCCTGGCTTTTTCACTGTTTTTTGTTTTTTTTTTAAGACTTTATTTATTTATTTATTTGCCAGAGACAGAGCAAGAGAGAGAGGTGAGAGCACAAGCAAGGGGAGTGGAAGGCAAAGAGAGAAGCAGACTCCCTGCTGAGTAGGGAGCCCGATCTGGGACAAGATCTCAGGAACCTAGGATCCTGACCTACACCAAAGGTAGATGCTTAACCAACTGAGCCATCCAGGCATCCCATCATTGTTGAATTTTAAGTTGTTAAGTTATGTATATTTTGGATGCACATTCTTTTCAGTCTATTGCTTTGGCAATGTGTAGGAAAAGCTGAATCTGAATCTGAACTCATCCTGATCAATGTAAATATAATCTCTTCATTTTTATTGTATCTGGCACATTTGAAAAGATTAGTTTTCATCCTAAAAGAATACTATTTAAAAAAAAAAAAAAACCTTTACATTTCTTATAGAGAGCAATGATTCCTAATATTAATTTACCTACCATATCATAGCAGGTAATATTAAAATGTTAAGAGTATTCACAAAACATTCATCCATAGAAAAAGTGGTTAAATCAATAAAAACTGATTAGAATGCTTACCAGTAGCAAAGACGATATTTTAAGTTCCAGTAAAAATTAAGTTCAAGGTAAAAAAAAAATTAAGTTCAAGGTGAAGTATAATATCATGACTTAGTACTGATATGACTGATATTGCTCCTGTGTCTTGCTAAATTAAATTATCCCCCCCCGTTAGTTGAAATTTGATACTCAATAACAGAGATCTGTTCCCTACAAAATATGCTGGGAGAAGTGTATGAGGTTTGACAACTAGGATAAAGTGATGAAGATTTGAAAATTATGTAAATCAATCACTTCTAATAATTAAAATTTCTTCCCTCATGAAAACACTGGGGGATTAAGTTGATTTCTTGATTTTTAAAGTAGAAACCCAAGTCCCCAAAAGAAAATATACATATAGTAGGAAATCTTGTATATTTTTAGAATACTATAATCTTAGAGAAAGAATTAATGGAAGTGAGAGAGATTGAGACTCAAAGGTAGTTTTTTTGTTTTGTTTTACTTTTAAGTCTTTTTAAAGATTCTATTTATTTATTGAGAGAGAGAGATCTAGCATAGGATGGGAGAGGGTTAGAGGGAGAAGCAGACTTCCTGCTAAGTGGGGGGCCTGATGCTGACTAGAACCTGCGACTCCGAGATCATGACCTGAGCCAAAGGCAGTTGCTTAGCCAACTGAGCTACCCAAGTGCCTTACTTCTCATTTTTAAATTCAAAACAAATATTCTACATATGGTAAAATTAGAATCACGTATTTGCTTCATAGCCCCAAAACAATCTTCAAAGAACTGCATTGTATCTACTAGAAAACATACTTTATTTACTCCGGTATTGACTGCTTCTATTTGATCTTCAGATGTTCATCAAACTTAAGCTTATGTTTGATGAACTAGTTCTACCATTATAAATTGATATAGTTATTCTCCCAGATTGGTAAGCATATGATAAATTCTATCTTATGGGTTATAAGAATATAATGAAGTCTAAGTTAGTCATTTCTATAATTTGGGATGGATAAGGGCAGAATTAAGGGGTTCCAATGCAAGACTGACTCAATTTTCTCAAGGATGAAAAAGGCAAAGCACTTGATTAGGGGTGGAAGTAGAGTTAAGATCTAAGAAGAAAAAAAAAAGTTAAGAGTTGCTTTGAGGAAACATAATGAAAAATAAAATCAGTACCACTATGGATGAATGAAAAAGATTATCCTAGAGCTTAGATGATAGACAAGCATTTTTGGTTTGATTTTCAAAATCCCTAATAAAGGCTCTTAAATCTGTATTTATTTATTTATTTATTTAAAAAGAGTTTTTTTTTTTTTTTTTTTAATTTATTTGACAGACAGAGATCACAAGTAGGCAGAGTGGCCAGACAGAGAGAGAGGAAGGGAAGCAGGCTCTCTGCTCATCAGGGAGCCCGATGCGGGGCTGGATCCCAGGACCCTGAGATCATGACCTGAGCCGAAGGCAGAGGCTTTAACCCACTGAGCCACCCAGGAGCCCCTTAAATCTGGATTTAAAAACAGACAAGTTTACCCAAAGACTAGTGAGGAATCAGGATCACAAGGCAGACTCAGTGGTCTCTTTAAGCGGTTGCTCATTCCAGGGGTGCCTGGGTAGCTCACTAGGTTAGATTTCAGCTCAGATCAGGATCTCAGAGCTATGAGATGGAGCCCCTCACGGGGCTCCACACCTACGCACCTTAAGATTCTCTCTCTCCCTCTGTCCCTTCCTCCCCTCTTAAAATAAATAAATAAAATAAGGTAAAACAAAATAAAATCAATGGTTGTTAATACCTTTATTTTACCAAGAGAAAAACAACAATAAAGAAGAAAATAAGATAAGAAAAGGAAACACAGAAAAATGCCTTCTTTTTTTTTTTTTTTTTGGCTCCAAGTCATATTACACATTTGAAGGGTTTCTGAGTCTTAGAAAGAGATGAGAATTTAAATAGGAGGTAGTCTAGTCAGAATGTCACTGTGGAAAATAATCAGTAAAGTTGTTCCATATTTGGATATTTGAATGACTCACTGAGTTTTAATCTGTCAGCTGTGTATGGTATAAAATATGAAGGGATACCTAAGAGTTGGATGTCTATTATTAACCACAGGTGAATTAGCCAGGGTGCAAATCGATCACATTAGCTCTATCAGTGTAGTCTCCCCATTTCTTTTTATATACTGGACTCCCTATTTTTAAAAAAAATATTTTTCAGCTTAGTATTACTGACATATCCTACTCCTAAAAGAGCCTGTATCTTACCCCCAATGTATCTAACAAATACAATTTCCCTACAGAAAATAACATTTTACAAAATGATACCCTTGGACAAAAGATAGTGATTATCATGTGTTACTAGAGGAAATCACGACCAACAACAAACTGATTTTATTTTCAAATCTTTCCGCATCAAAGTTTACTACAGGAAATCTAACTATCAACAACATACTGATTTTATTTCCAAATCTTTCCACATCAAAGTTTAATAAAAGGAATGTTATTTTATGAAAATTATTATTTATGTCAGAAATAGGACTGAAAAAATAAATGGTTGTATTTTCTTTAGTCAAGTTGGTAAAGGAAATATAAGAATATGGTAGAATACATAAAATAGAAACTTGAGTGTTCATAAATGCAACTGAAATGGGAAACAATTAAATTCAGACTAGTAGGATAGAAATGCAAATGAGGAGGAAGCTGATTGTGTAAGAGAAGTGTTTCAGGAAGCACAGGTAATGTTGAAAAGGAAAATCAGCTTTTATGACTTGAATACTGGAGAGGAGAGTACACAAACGTTTGTGGCTAGGGAATTCAATATTATTCATTCAACAAATATTTATTGTGTCTCCTTCATGATACTGGGCATATAGTGGCAAAGACAGCCCCTGCACTCATTGTGTTTAATTCTATCAGAGTAAATAGCTAATAACCAGTAAACGAATAAATACAAACATGTGATAGGTGACAATATATTCTATAAAGAGAAATAAATATAGTCCTGGATAGAGAGGGGGAGAGTAGACTCCAATATTAGAAAGGGAGGTCAGAAAAGAGTTCTCTAATAGGGCTGATAAATGATGCAAAGTTGAAACCTATGCATAGATCTGGGGAGGGGGATTCTAGAACAATGAAACACTAGATCTAAGACACTGAAAGCAGAGAGATGCTTGGTGTGCTTAAGAAACACCACAAAAGTCAAACGGCTGCAGAGAAGTGAACAATGGGAAAGGAGGCAGGATATGAGAAAAGAGAGATAGCCAGCACTAAATTAATACAGACATGGCAATAACTTTGGATTATTTTTTGAGTTACATGAAAAAAATAGGAATTTTACAAGATAAGTGACATGAAATCTAGCATACCTATAATAGTATCTTCTCTGTACTGTGTAGAAAAATATACTGTCGAGCACAAGGGTGGAATCAGGAACATGTATCAGGTGCTAGATAATGAAAGGCTTGCAAGACTTACACTGAAATAATAGTGGTAGTATTTGGGAGAACAGCTGGCTATGTTTTGGCTATGTTTTGAAGGACAAGTCAATAGAATTTACTTCATAGATCAGATGAGCAATAGTTGATAAAGAGAGATGTCTAGAATATTTCCATGGCTTTCAACATTGGCAATAGGAATGATGGAGTCACCATCAAGGGGCGAAAATGCAGAAAAGGAAAAAAATAGGAGTTGGGGAGGACCAGGACTTAAATTTTGACTTGTTGACTTTGTCTTGTTGACTCTGAGACTTTCACATGGAGGTGTCAGATAGAAAAATAAATAAACCTGGCATCTGAATACAGATGGCATTTGAAGTCATAGTTCTAGATGAGCTCATTGAGAGAAGTTAGATGAGAGTTCCAAGGAATGAATCCTAAGTCCCTCCAAATTTATATATTTGGAAGATAAGGGAGATTCAGCAACAAATATTCAATAAATTAGGAGAAAATGATAGCCAGAATGAAGGAAATAAATGTTTAAAGAAATTGGAAGTAATCAGCTAGGTCAAATGTTGTAATAAGTTGAATAAAGTAAGGCCAGAAATACAGTATTGGTTTTAGCATGAGGGTCATGAGTGTTCAACAGACTAACAGCACTTTTAATAATATCAGGGAAATAATACATGATTTTGACAAACTCAAGAGAAAAATGGGAGTAGGGTAAGTGAAAACAGAAAATTTTCTACAAAGGGGAACCCAGAAACCAGGTAATTTCTGCAGACAAGGATTTTAGGTCACATAAGATTTTATGATTTTTTAGGATGGGAGACATACATAAAAGCAAGGAAGTGTTTCAACTATTCTGTCATGTAGAAAAGGATCAGAGGACTAGGGGAAAGCTGTGACAATGGTAGGCTGTTAATAAATGAAGTAATCTTTGAAAATCAGCTTTAAAAGTATTACTAAGATTGGCAGAAATTAAACTGAAAAGATATTCTTAAAGCCCTAAATGTTCTCATAGAGTAAATAAGAAGTGAGTTGGAAAGTAAATGGAAACAATTTCTTTAAAGAATAATTTTGTATTAGCTAATAGAGTTGAAGATGCACAATTCACTGACACCAATCAATCCAGAGTCTATCAATCAATCAATCAATTCAGAGTCTATGTGCTGAAAACCCTCATATGTAACAGAGGAAAGGGCCCTCCTGAGACGCTCTAAATTCTTAGGTTGACAGAAAAATGAAAACCAACCTAAATGGCCATCATTAATGGCCTGGATAAATATTATAGTATTATAGATGAATGCAGGTAAAGAAAATAAACTATATTTACAAACATCAACATGTATAGATCTCTAAAACCTCAGGTTGATAAAGGTGTCAATTGTAGGAAGATATATACACAAGGGTACTAACACAGGTAAATTACAAACAGGCACAAAACATTCAATTTCATGACACACACATGTTTTGAAAATATGACTGTTGAACAGAAAAGACGTAGAGAAAATTCAAAATAATGATTTCTGAATAGAAAAGAATGAGTATGAGGCCAGAATGTGGCTCAAAAATTTAATAACATCAGGGGCGCCTGGGTGGCTCAGTGGTTAAAGCCTCTGCCTTCGGCTCGGGTCATGATCCCAGGGTCCTGGGATTGAGCCCCACGTCGGGATCTCTGCTCCACAGAGAGCCTGCTTCCTCTTCTCTCTCTGCCTGCCTCTCTGACTACTTGTGATCTCTGTCAAAATAAATAAATAAAATCTTAAAAAAAATTTAATAACATCTTCTAGAATATATTTTTATTTCCTAGAATGTGAGAGAGAGAGGAAAAAAGATTTAAAAATATTAAGGATGGGTTGAATAAGAAGCCTGAATTTTGCCACATAATGCTGGGAAGGCAACCTCACCTGAGTCTCTTTTTGACTAATGAAGAGTTGTCTAGCTGAAAGACTGGGCCTGGAGAAATCCTTCAACCATGGCATCAATTTCCTATCCCCCCTGGCTATACACCATTTTCATGTGCACAAACACTGAAAAATCGTTCATTTATTTTATTTTTAAATATTTTAACTTTGTCTGAATTTTAAAAAAGTATTTTGCTTGAAAATGTCAAATATTCTAAAACAGAGCAGCTACAAAAAAAAAAAAAAGATGGTGTACAACTGGGGCATTTAATGTGATGAAGTTAGTTAAGTGATGAAAACTTATTTTGTGCATTCAATGGAGAAAACCAATGCTAAACTCAGAGCATTTTTCTTTTCTTTTCTTTTCTTTTTTACCCCCATCTTCCCTGTAGGCCTATAACCTCACATACTTTTCTGCTTAAGACACGCACACAATCCAGAGACTGCAGCTTCTTAATTAACTGCCATGGGAATGTTTAGGTGTGAAATTAGTCACCAGAGGGAGCCCATATTATTCCTCAAAAGCAATCACAAAAGACTGAGGACAAAATGAAAATATATGTAGAGTTTGGGGCAGAGAAGTTCAAGGAGAGTACAGAGTGTTCTTTTACAGCTTCTTAAATTGCAGTTTCCTTCCAATTTCAAGCTTCGGAATAAACTAACTTTGATAGATACAAAGGCTGTTTTACAGAAAAGACATAGGGAGAAACAAAACACATTTTTTCCCCTCAGTGGCTATTTATCCAGTGACCTTCACATCTACTTAACATGAAAACTTCTTTTGTACATTTTGGTTCAATTTATCCAAGAATAAGACATTTTATTAGGCTTCTGGGTAGGTTAACTGTGATAATTCCTAAACAATGCTAGTGTCAATACTTTGCCTGATTCTTTTCAAAACGAAATCACAGCCATGCATTTAACAAATGAAATTGTCTACACATTTTAATCTTTTAATCAAGTATGAAAGAAAACAGAGTTTGAAAAGCAGAAGCTCCTTACTCCAAAGTGCTTTCTTTTGTGAAATTCTGTAATTTTAGGATTCTGTGAAATGGATAAATGGAATCTATAAATGGTTGTCAATCAATCAATTCAAAGAATGAAGCCCTTTTTGTAGATGAACTCAGGACAAAATATCAGGCAGGCATTTTGGTACTGTACAATCGAATCATTTGTATGCTTGACTGGATAGAGATGGAATTAAATGTCATATGCAATGTACTCTATGATCTCTACTAGCTTTGCTTACCCAGCTATAAAGCTTGAAGAACTAGAGTAAGATTATGGATTATTCAGAATTTTTTATTAATTTCTCATATTTCTATTACTGAGAATATGACTGAAACTCAACTGGAACTTGTATCTCTTTTCAGTTGGTAATAATGACTTGAATTGACTGACCTGTCTTCACATGCTGAATTCTATAAAAATGATCTTAAGATACTTAGGCACAAGGAGTGGGAGACCTGTCACCACCATGCAAACAACTCTTGGAACATAAGTGTTAATTTACTCTATTGTTACCATCCATTTACTAAAAATGTAGATACTCACCTTATTCCACATGATTATCTTTACTATTCTTAGTTGGAATAAAATAGTGGCTTAGGAGACTTCAGATATTTGCCCCATTTTGAATCTGTGTAGTAGGCACTGGATATGTGATCTGGAGTGAAAGATCTTGACCCCTGACTGGCTGTAATATTTTCTACCTGTGTAACCTTACGGGATTTACTAAGTCCCCATTTTCCCATTTTAAAATTGGGTTACTACTAATAGTTCTTACCTCATATGGTTATCAGGAACGTTAAATGAGCTACTCCTGTGAAGAATATTCACAGGGATATGGCAAATTCTCAGTAAATGTTATCGCTGCTTCTCATCTTTTTATTACCGTTGTTGGTGGTATTACATTCAATAAAGAATGCAATACTAGCTATGTCTTTGGGCATAGACATATGTAATACACACACATATATCCACTATTGTCAAAATATAAAATATTTATAAATATATAAAAAATTTATATATTGTCAAAATATAAAATGAAGAATGTACCTGAGGATGTTTCTGTAACTCCTCAATCTCGCTCTACTAACATGAATCTGATCTACAGATTGTGGAGGAGGTGGGGACAGTGGTGGAGGTGGTGGGGAACTAAAGTGTGATATAGGAAGAGACTGAGAGATCAAGCAAGATATAGAGACGTTTTAGAGCAATAACATTTTTTTTTTAAAGATTTTATTTCTTTTTCAGAGAAAGAGGGGACGAGAGAGAGCGAGCACAAGCAGTGAGAGCAGCAGGCAGAGGGAGAAGCAGGCTCCCCGCTGAGCAAGGAGCCTGATGTGGGACTTGATCCCAGGACCCTGGGATCATGACCTGAGCCGAAGGCAGGCTCTTAAGCCACTGAGCCACCCAGGTGCCCCAGCAATGACATTTTTACTATCTGTCCATTAGAAAGTGCTATAGATTGACGAAATTAGTCCATCATGGAAATTTAAAATGACAACAAAAATCACAATAATAAGTCTCTGAATTAAACTTGTAGCAATACAGTAAACATAGTACAATGTAAATGTAAATAATAAAATTATATTTCTCTGCTGAAATTCTATCCAAAGATTTTTTTTCCTCCATTGTAGTTTTCTTACAGGATCACAAATATCAATCTAAAGTATATACTTCCAATCTGGCATTAATTACTAGTGATGCATTGGGAGACTACTGATATATTTGGCCTGATTTTTATGGTATGGCACAATATTTTTTTTCATATATGATTTTCTAAAGAGTGACAATGATAACAATATATAAGTTTTCACTGCCACTGTAGTGACAGCTCATAAAAATACCACTCATGTGAAACTATAAAATGTTCTTAACCAATGGGGAAAATTATGATCTGTGACCTTCAAAAATGTTTACCAAAACATAAAAACTTTCTGTCAGTTATAAATATATAGGGAAATTTAAAAAATAGTAAAACTAATATTTATTCTGTACATTATAATTTAAAACATACAACAAAATAAAAAATGTGTTTAATTTTTTGCAAAAAAATGCATCAAAAACAGTTTGAAAAGTGACTGCCTTCTCACTGTATAACATCTGATATGGAATGAGTATCTATGTCTTGGTGAATTGTCATTCTCCTTTCTAAATTTAGATCAACTTCCAACATTTTATCATGTTTACTTTCAGTGTAACGAAATATATCCAAGAGTTCTTTTAATGTTGTGTTTTTTCTTTGTTTTGCCAGTGTCACTTCTTCAGCATTTCTGTCACAATCACTTCCTTTATGTTGATAAGGTCTCTTTCACTACATTCCTCTGGTCCCATGTCTAAGGTCTCTCCAATGGCAGCCATGTCAACATTCCCATGGTCAGCTTTCTCTTCTATAACTGTATTTGGTTCATTTGAATTTCTCTTACAATGTTATCACTCTTTACTTCTTTGCTGCACTTTCTTTTTTGTTGGCCTAGATCATCTTTTGATTATTTATTTTTATAAAATGGCACATAGCTTATAACTGAGAGACAAGGACACAACACAACTACATGCTTTGATGTCTGTGCATGAAGTAACAAATGTATAGTGCCCAATAACTAAGAGACTTTGGAGTAAGTGATATGGTCTTTAACCATGACAGTTTACGTTTTTTATGTAGTGAATCATGAGCTAGCAGAATAGTTTGCACTTTATGCATTTACTTGCAGTTAACATACTTGGTAAAGCATATTATTATATACCTGAAATCTGAACTGTGATGTTGCAGGACTGGTTTTATAACTGTAACTAAACCATGATAACCAAGATTTGTGTGTGTTTCAAATAAGAACTGTCTGTATGTATACTAGGACTTATCTTGTTAGCCATTTCCTTGCCATCCCTGTTGGCCCAGGCAATCTTCAGGTGCACATCTCAATGATCATAAAATATCCAGAGTCATTCTCTAGTATAGATGAGTACCACCTATCCTCAAGAATTTCATAATATCTGAAGGGTGGTATGAGAAATTAAATAATAGTTATTAAATAATCTAATAGTTGATAATTGCTGGCTATAATGGAGAAATGGATATTTAAATGAGGAAAAAATAAAAATAACTTGCCAAAATGTGGTCAACTTTAAGACATATTTTGCCTATTTTTTTATAATGAGAAAAACTGCCTATAAGCAAATTCTAATAATTAAAACCAATTGGGATTTGGTTGGTTGTTTTTATCAGTTTGGGATAATCTGACTGGAGCTTTGGGGAGGAAATAATTTTTCATTTGCATTAGATCCAAACAAGAGTTATTCGAGGAGTACTTTGATGCTGTCTCCCATGTCACACACAGCCTGTTAGAACTGTCTCATTGTAATCTATCAGCTTTTGAATAAACACAGACGGACGATCTGCACATTTCTGAAACCCTTTATGTGCAAGCAAAGCATTGTTATGAGAGCTAAAATCCTCCTTTATGGAAAAAAAAATCTTGCAATTTCCTTCAACCTCTAATTGGAAGGCAATTAAATTCTTCATGGTTTTCACTGATGGTGCCTGGGAAGAATGGCATCTTACCTTCCCCACTATTTCTGAGGTGGCAAGTGTTCTCATCCGGGCAATCTACTGGTTTTCCATTTAGCATGGCCTCACCATCCTTTATGCCCCTTCTATGCATTCTAACTTGGCCTGAATTTGTATGTATTTTTCATACTGCCTGTAATAAAAAAAATTACCCCTTCCTTAGGATATTCTGTGGATGCATTTCCCTCTGCCATGTGCTAAGAATCTTCCTAGTGTGATAAACACAGAAATTAAGTAAAATGTTTTCATCTCCCAGAGGATTATATTTAATATCTCACATTTAATTTCAGACAGTATCTGAAGCATTTTAAGAGACATTATTACCCAGTAAAAAGAACTAATCAGAAATAGTTCCAGCATGCTAGTTAAAGTTGGCTTCAGGAACACAAATGATAGTACGAAAAGAAGTGTTACATTTTATATACTCAGATTTTTGAGGATTTAATATACTGCTCAGTTCAAAGTATCCTAGTGGCTCATATTAAATTTTTAATTGAAATTCTTTTATTTGATGAGAAGAAAATGAAAACATAAACTAATAATCTGGATAAAAGTACTATATTTGTGGAAGTAAGAATATAAATTTGAGCTAATGCTTTCTTTTACATGGGATTGTAAGTAATCATTAAATTTTATTCTATGAAATGTGCTAATATTTAGAAAGACCTGTTTTTTTTAACCTAATAATGTTTAAAATAGTGCTTAAAATAGTGCTTTAAAAGAACTTACATATAATGATGAATAAATCAAGAAGATTATAATCTTCTTAAAAATTTACATGTGAAGAAATATTTGAAATGCACAACATTAAGAAGTGGTAAGGGGGTAGCAGTTAACCTTCCTTCTAGTCATGAGAAGTAGGCTAAAGCAAATGAGGATTTTATCAGAAATGATGACTGCACAAGTGGAATGGATAAAGGATGTCATCAGAGAGATAGGCTGGAGTGGAGGCCAGTGGAAGGGCAGGGAGATAAGCATTCCAGGCCACTGCAGCACTGAACAAAGCACAGGGGTGCAAAGCAGCATTGTGCCTTACCACTCCCTAACTAGTGGTCCTGATGGAACATCACAGGGATGCTGGACAGAAGATAGGACTGCAGAGGCAGTCAGTGGGGGCAGATTTGGTATTCTCTGCCTGAGGAGAGATAATAATTCAAGGAATAAAGCATAATAATTTAGAATATAATCACATTTTAGAGGTTACTTCAGTTCCCTACTCCAGGGCAAGGAATTCTGTTTAGCACAATTGGCAGAAGGAAAAATGCTCCTTCCCTTCCTTCTCCCTCCCCTCTCCCTTCCTTTTTTATTTTCAAAATATTTTCTTTGTGTATATGTGTGTATGGGATTTTATTGCATCATACAACAAGTGAAATACTTTAAGAAAATGTAAGTAAACAAATTAAATGAAATACTTTCTGTATGTTTCTCTATTTACACACAAGCAGACATTCACCGACTTTTTACCACTTTCCTATATGTGGAGTTTTAAACAATGGGTTCATGATAATGGGTATTCTTTTTCTGTCAGCAAAATATCAGAAACACTTTCCCAATTATTTAATTTAAAAACATAATTTCTGAGTGTATTTTCTATAAAATAATGTTATTCAAAAGTGTAAAAGAACATAAAGTGAAAGCAAAATTTATTACCATACTTCTCATAAACCAGTTCTACTCTTCAATGGCTTATAACAAGTTTTACATACCATCCAGTAATTTTAAAATGCATATTCATATATATAAACATACATTCTTTTGCTTGAACAAGTTAGTACATACTATACACAGCATGGCTTTACATTCTTGAAGATACTTAAAAATACTAGACATTTGCCATATGTGTATATATAGATCTTTCATTTTAATTACTGATTACTATATTGTAGATACATCATGTTATATATAATTGTTATCTATTAATATTAGTATTTAGGTGTTCCTTATTTTGTTTCTGATGAAATGTTACAAGCAATAGCCTTATAAATGCAATTTTCCTTGCTTTTATGCAAATATCTTAAGGATACTTTATAGAAATGTTGTTGTTGGATTAAAGTGTTTGGGCATTTTAGATTTTGATGGACATTATCAATTAGTTCTCCATATACACTGAATTAATTTATATTTGTACCAGTGGCTGTTTCTCCACACTTATTTATACAAGAGGTTATCAAACATTTCATCTTAGAAAATGTCATAGTTGGATAAATGTGAAATCCTATTCTAAAAATTTGCCTTTCTTTAATTATCTAACCATCTTTCATATATATCATAGATATTCATAGATATATTTCATATATCTAACCATTTCAATACATCATTTTTTTCCATGAAATGCATACTCACACATTTTGCCTATTGTTTCTGTCAGGTTACTCATGTTTTCATTATTATTTTCACATGGTTATGCACATGATGAACATTCTTTTTTATCTGACATATAAGTTACAATGCTTATCTTTATATGTATCTTTAATTTTAACTGAATTACTTGATCTTTTTAAAACTTATAAGTGGTTTTAATTACTGATAAATGCCATCTATGAATCTTCCACTTTATAGAATTTGCCTTTAGTGTCATTCTTAGAATATCTTTAACCAGTTTGGGTTACAATTGTTGATGTTTCAAAAACATTTTCCCTTTCCTCAAAAAAGTGAATGAATACAAAGAGTATGGGAACAAAAATTTCAGCAAATCATCATTTCAGTAATTTTTGGAAGACTGAAATCAGATAAATTAGGTTAACTGATTGAGCAGGGTAGAGAAATTAGGTACTAAAATTCTTTTTTTTTTTTTGGTACTAAAATTCTTAAAGGTAGAAAATACATTAAGATTTGAGGACAGGATCGATCAGGTACCACAGAACTGATATACGTGATCCCAAAAAGGAATATCCCCCCTCTCCAGTCTTACTACCCAAGAATCAGACAGAAGGAAAAAAGGTTTATTTTCAAGGGAATTTGAACTGGAAATGCTCTGAAATCTGGAGCCGCCAGCCCAGCAATTAGCAAAGGTGAGCCCAAAAGCTATAAGAAACATGTGGTTGGGTATGGAAGGGTCTGATGCTGAGTGTCCCAGGCTTCTTTCCCATACACTGCTTTAGAATTCAGTCAAGCATGCCAACACCCCAGACTGGACACTAGAAGAGTCTTTTTGGAAAACCGAACTCCTCCAGAAAAATGTCTTATAAAACAAACACTTCAGGGTTATTGAACAAAAAGCCATTTTTAGCATGGGGTGTCCACATAATGTCCACAATCAACAAAATCTGCTTAAACATTTTTCTCTTCCAAGATTTTCCAGACCAAATATCACATGAGAGGGAGGGGGGAATCATAGTTCCATTATGAGCACAGAAAGGGGATTATAGTACAAGTATAGTATAAAAGGCAAGACTCTCATATAAAAGAAAGCACACAAATATGTATTTGATAAAATAAGAAATAACAACATACTCCTACTATTACAAATATACATATACAAAAGAAGAAACAGCTATGCATAGTGGTCTGCTTATTTTGTTTTAAATCTTATTTTTAAACGCATATGTCATTGATTTGATAAAATAAAATTATTTAAAATATTTCTCCATACTGTACTATACAAATAGGGTATATTTTCTTCAGGCAGTTAATATATTTTTCTTTTTTCCTTTTTTTAAATTTATATCTTTAATCAATCTAGATTTCTTCTTGTGTAAGAAAAAAAGAAAATAAAGATTTAACTTTGTCTTTTTGGCTCCCAAGAAGTTAATCCCATAAACTCTATTAAAAGTATCACATTCTTAAAAAAAAAAAAATCACATTCCTTTCCCAACAATTTAAAATTCTGCCTTCATTAAATACTGAAATTTTACATGCACATTTTTTTTTACTCTGATTTCTGTTCCATTGATCTTCTTTAATATTTCTGTGCTAAAATCTCATTGTTTGAATCACTGTAGGAACATATTGCTTTTTGATATAGCCTGTTCTTTGCTGGGTAGTTGTAGTGATCAGAAAATCCTCACACAAAACAAAATGAACATCAAGGGCCCTTACCCTGGTTTGGATAGAGGGTAGTTTAGGAAGATGACCTGGTCATTACTTGTACATGTGATGAATCTAGCAGTGGAAATCAGAAGACAAAAATAATTTTAACTGGATATGCTTGATTTTTCATGGAGAAAAAAAAAGGGGGGGCGCTATTAGAAGACTGTTACCCCATAAACATAAGTACATTTACCCACTCACCTCCTCAGCCTCATCTACATGCCCCCCCCACGGAGCTATGGGTAAACTATTCATAAATCTTTCTAAAAGTTCCTTTGCCGTTTGTTCATGACACCCTCTCACTATTCACCTAATGAGGATATTGCTCTCATTTTGCTCATTTCCTTTCTAATGAATCATACCCATAAGTATGCAAACTTATAATTTCTTCATCCCAAATATTTATTTAAATGTATGAATAAACAAATAAAATAAAACTCTGTGCATCCCTTTCTATTTACTGACCCATCTCCCCTTCATACAAAATGACTTGGCCTTAATGATTGTCTATCCTCACTGACACTAGATGTTAGATTCTCGTTCTCTATTCAACTCTTCACAGTAATGCTATTGCTTCAACCACTCCACCAAAATGTACCTTACTGAGATCACCAATGGCAAGTATTTTCTGTGTCTACTAGTTAACTCTTGGTTTTCATCTGGTTTGACCAATCAGCACTGACAGCTCTCATTTTCCTGAAATGCTACTTTCAGGTAGGCTCTCCTGATTTACCTTGTTTCTCATTTGTTACTCAATTTCCTTATCCCCCAATGTCTATATTCTGGCATGTCCAGGACTCAGCCTTTGGACCTCTTCTCTATACTCACTCCTGTGTGACTTCATCTAGCCCCATTGATTTAAACAGCATATATTCTCCAATACTTCCCAAATTGTATCCCTTTTCTAGACCTCTTTTTTGAATTCATGAATCAAATTATCAACTGCCAACTCAGTATTCCTTTTAATAGGCCTCTCCAATTTAACACCATTTTATGTCTCTGTTTTTTTACAAATTTCTTGACTCTCAACTTTCTTCTTTAATTTGTCTATTCCTAGAAAAGCAACTCTAATTTTCCCATTGTTTAAAACAAAAATCTTATGCAGTAATCCTTTACTCCTCTCTTTATCTTAAAGCTTTCAACCATTTTTTGGTAAATCTCATTGGTTGTTAGTAACATATCCAAAATCCTACCATGTTTCATTCATTTAATGCTTTCTTCCTATTCCAGGAAATTATTAATCTCTCACTTAGGCAACTGAGGTAGTCTACTACATGGATTCTTTGTTTTTAGCTTTGATTTACTCACCGTATAGAAGCCTGAGTGAATGGATTGTGGCTATTAGTTTACAATATATATCATAAAATAATATATATAATAAAAACATCAAGCTATATACTTTTAATATATACAATCTTATTTATCAATGATATTTTATAAAGCTGGGAAAAAATCTTGATTCAAGCCACTTTTGTATTCAAATACTTTCAGTGACTTCTAATATCAGTCAAAGTGAAAGTTAATTTCTTACAATCATTACATGGCCTTCTATTATTTTTTCACTTCACTGGTTCACCCTTTTCCTCACTTACCCACTCTAGTAACACTAGCCTCCCTGCTATTTCTTACACAAGTCAAACTCTCCCCAACATCAAGACCTTTAAAAATAGTATTTGTTTTGCTTGAAAAACATATTCCTTCTGAATTTTAGTTCTCTTCATTACTGCTACGTCACATCAGATATCTAATTAAGTGCTATCGTTTGAGCATGTCTTTCCTAATTATCTTATTTCAAAGAATACTCACCTTCAATTTTCATTTATAGAGGGAAAAGTAGAAACAACTTGGATATATACAAAGTAAAAATCGGTAAATCCACACTAAACACAGACTCATTCTATAAGAGATGGCCATTTTGATGTGTGAAATCTTCCAAGTGTTTTTATGAATAATGTCTTCAACAAAATATTCCTTCCTAAAAATTCCATCTATTTCTTTTTTTTCTCCTGAGAGAATCATTTAAAATGCATTGTCTCTTCCATATAACTGTCCTTCAGATATTTGTGAAAAATTATTTTTGTCCCCAATTTATCTTCTCTTCTCTAAAATAAATACCCCATTTGACTGCTTTCTATTTCTATAAGCTTAGACATAAAATATGTTGTCATATTTGACTTTTCCTCCATCACTTCTAAATAGAAATAGTATTTTAAGCTTTTCATCTTTAAATTCATTTAGCAGTCGCAAACTTTTGTCTGAGTCTGCATACTAAAACAAAGTTAGAACACTCTCATAATATCCAAATTATCTTGAATTTAAGCTCACTGTTTATCATAATTTGCTACCCTTTTGAACTTTTAGTATAGTCTTCTTGCAAGGGAAGAGTAAAACAAAGTTGGAGTTTTATCATTCTGCCTTATACTATATTCTATTTATGCTACACTGTTGCATCGTTTTTTTTCTTCTTTTTTTACAAACAACTGGCCTATCCCTTCCAACTTCTCCTTATTAATCAAGAAGAAAAATCAAACAAAAACAAACAAAACCAAAACTTCTCTGAATTAAATGTGCAATATTTTATGAACTTCAGTTCATTCTGGCTCTGGCCTTACTCTAGGCTTCTGGCAATATTTATCTTTACTTCCTTCCATGAATAAAACCCACCTCAATAATTTTCATTGTCACAATGTTTGAATGTGTGCTTCTGCCAATTTTTTCATTTTTCTTGGGATAATTTGCTGTTACATAGTGTTTTAGTACTTTTCACATCCCTCCGAGCCAATCATTGATTTAAGAAGCTCATTTGCTGGTGTGGTACTAATATCAGGACTTTTAATGTGTATCTGCGTTCAATTCTCATACCCATGCATATAAATTTGGGCATGCCCCATAATCCTTGTGAGTCTTATATACCTTCTCTGTAAAGTGAGGAAAATAACATATCCTACAAGGATTTTTCTAGTATTCCCATTTGAACTAATAGTTCAAAAAAATCTCTTATACAAACAAGATGTTCAATAAACAGATGGTGATGATGAAAAGCATGCGATTATGTCTTAATGATTTTAAAAATTTCTCTCTCTGTAATAAAGTATATATGAACTATGTTTTAAGCACCCCGTTCATTTTTTTTTTAATTTTTGTGTAATTTTGTACTTGCTACTAAGACCTTCAGTGTGACTATCCCAGTGAGTTTGCCCTACTATAACAGAGTACCATAGACTGGGTAGCTTAAACAACAGAAATGTACTTCTCACAGTTCTAGAGGCTGGACTGTCCAAGATCAAGGTGCCAGCAAAGTGTCTGGTAAGAGCATGCTTCTTGGTTTGCAGATGGTTACCTTCTCCTGTATTCTCATGTGCCAGAGAGCAGAAAACAATCACCTCTTGCATGTCTAATAAAGGCACTAATCCTATTCATGTGGGTTCCACCTCCATGACCTAATTATCTCCCAAAGGCCCAACCTCCAAATACTATCATGCTGGGATCTAAGCTTCAACATATGAATTTGTGGGAGAGGATACATAAATACTCAGTCCTCTGCATTGGCATAATAGTTGTCTCTAATCTCTCCTGGTATTTGTTTCCACTGACATGAATTAGATCCAGATTAGCCATCTCCCTATTCTTTTATTCTGAGAGATGAATTAGCAACAACGTTAGTTGAGATGCTCTGATAAGTGGGATTTCCATTTCCCATTCTGGAATGGGATTCCAGATTTCTGGATGGTTATTTCCTCATCATTCCAAGTCTTGCCTCTATGTGGACACTGTATTCTATTTTAGAGAAATATGCTTTGGTTGCTAGCTTCTTTTAAAATACCAATTTCCACAGAGATTGTCCTTACTTGATGAAATTATATGCAAACTGTGGCTCTTCTCATGAGTCCTTTATTCTAGTTGTGACAGTCATGCGATAGAAGAAAAAACAATTCTGTGTTGCACAAGAGATCTAGAAGTGGAAAACTTAAAAACAAAAAAAAAGAGGGGGGTAAAAATACCATTTATGCTCCTATATTCTGCAGTTTTCTTCCTAGAACTTCAGAGTTGACTTGGAATTCCTGGTTCTTTCAATTCTATAATTTGTCCCCTCCAGTAGCAGTAGAAGCAATTTTTATTCTTGTCAAAAGCATATGTTAAGCTTGGTATAAATGTCAAGTTACAGGGCTGATCAACAGAGAGGTGAGGTAGGAGGTAAGCTATATGACCCATTAAATGTGATTCTAGAAATTCTATTTCTCTCACATACTAGCCTCTATTGACAGCTGCTTGAAATGTCCCTACTGGATTTTTATGCTATGACCATTAGTCAGTTGCTAAAAAAGTACATTCTTCCAGAAAAGTTAGTACTTGAATGCTGCCTATCGTTATGAATCCATTCAGGAGAAATAATAAGAAAAATTATCAAGATATCTTAACTTTGCATTTTTCTCTGCCATTTACTGTCTGTAGAAAGTTAGCAAACTTGCTTTCTCAATCAATTTTATTTTGTCATTTGCAAAGTGATATATTAACAACATAAACCCCAGATTTCTCACAGGAATCAATTAAAATGATTTTATGAAAATATTCTATAAACTACTTGTTGAAATACAAGTGCTTTTGGATTGAAAAATAAAACATAGCATGATATTTTGGAAAGATTGTGGGCTTTGCATTTAAATAGACTTGTTCTAAATGCTAGGTTCTGCCTTGCACTGTGTAATCATGTCCACAACTTTTCCTCTCCAAGCCTCAGTTTCCTTGCCTGTAAAGGGGATGAAACATCCATATGTAGGGAACTATTATGATAATAATTACTTTTTTTTTAAAAGATTTTATTTATTTATTTATTTGTCAGAGAGAGAGAGAGAGAGCAAGAACAAGCACAGGCAGACAGAGAGGCAGGCAGAGGCAGAGGGAGAAGCAGGCTCCCTGCCGAGCAAGGAGCCCGATGTGGGACTCGATTCCAGGACGCTGGGATCATGACCTGAGCCGAAGGCAGCCGCTTAACCAACTGAACCACCCAGGCATCCCGATAATAATTACTTTTAAAAGTATATTTAAACTACCTAACATAATGCCAGCCACATATGATGTTAATTCTTTACTTGGTTTTCTCTCTTCAGTGTGGCAAAAGACTTTAGAGATCAAGTTTTGATGAGGAAAGTAAGAGAACAGAAGGTGAATCTGAATGCCTGATATATGAAGATTCCTGGGTAGAGTGGGATCACACTGAACATAATAGTTAACACATTTGGGTTTACTACATGCTGGACACTTCTCTAATCCCCTTTGCATATATTAACTCATTCCATCCTCACAACTATCCTAGGAGGGAGGTGCCATTTTCACATCTAGTTTAAGTATGAGGAAAATGAGGTACAGAGAGGTTAAGAATCTTCTCAAAGCTAGACAGCTAGGAAGGGGTGGAGCTGACATGTAAATTCATGCAGAATGGCTTCTGTGCCTGTGCTCAGAGCCACTAAACTAAAACACCCCTGTCAAAAAGAACCAGACCTCAGATTTTTACTCTTCTTAATTGAAAATCTTCTCAGAAACTAGTACATCAACAGAAAAATAGGCAAAATTGGAATAGTAGCTATTTTGCACCCCTAAAATTGTACTGCATTGATCTTTCTGTGCCAGAAAGAAATCACTGTGCCTAAGATTTGTTTTTCTGTTCCCAGTTCAGCAGTTTCATTTTCAATCCTTTCATTTTTGGCAGGTAGACAAGGTCACAAAATACACAACTGCCTGAATTTTTTTAAGCTAGCCTCCTGACCACAAAGTCAGTGACATTTGCTGCTTTTTAATTATACACACATGCCCCTTTCATCTTGCATAATGCTGAGCAATAAAATCAAATGCACATTCTTTCCTCTGGTGGCTATTTGGAACATAACACATTTGTATTATGTGTTAATCAGCACATCTATATTTTGGTGGGGTATATATGGACATGAGATGCAAGCGTTTACTTACTCCATTATAATGAATTTATAGTCTTGAAGAACTCACAAAAGGGTTAGAAAATGTTGGTTATTGTGCTCTTTTAGGAAAATATATTGCCTGAGGATGTAGAAGTGCTGACTACTGGGGAACCAAAGTGGATTTAAAGAAAGCAAATAGTATGACATAAAGTTGTATTAAAATAACTTTTAAGTTTGATCAGGAGACATGGAAGCCAAGAAACAAGGAAAATGAGGGCACCATTCTTTGCAAATCATGCTTCTTGGCAAGATTTAGAGATAGGTTGATTCTGGGAGAGAAACAAATTAAATAGAAATTCTGTTTTCACTTGATGCTGAAACCACAATAAGAAAATGGAATTTAAGGAGAAGGTTAGCATGTCTGACATCATAATCTAAGTAGCACAGTCATTGTGTTGTTTAGCTCTCCATGTCTCCATGTGTCTTCCTTCCTTGTTTCATTCTCTGACATCTGCTCAGAGAAGCTCTATTTTAAGAAATCATTTTCAAATAAATAAAAAAGAAATCCTCTACCAGAAGGTATGGATTTCTGAGAATTTAAAGTCTGTTTCATAAATCTCAAATTTACCTAGATTCCAAGGTTTTTAAATGCAGTTTATTTCAAGGAAATTTATAACATATATAAATTATAACATATACTTTATATAAGTATTTATAAGTAATATATGAGTATATATAAGTAATTTATATAAATTATACTTAAAATTTATATATGTTAGGTTTATTATAGATATATTTAATTAGCTGAATGAGACAGTGTATACAAAGTATTTTGCAGGGGTGCCTGGGTGGCTCAGTGGGTTAAGCCGCTGCCTTCGGCTCAGGTCATGATCTCAGGGTCCTGGGATCAAGTCCTGCATTGGGATCTCTGCTTGGCAGGGAGCCTGCTTCCCTCTCTTTCTCTCTTTCTGCCTGCCTCTCTGCCTACTTGTGATCTCTCTCTGTCAAATAAATAAATAAAATCTTTAAAAAAAAAAGTATTTTGCAAAAAACTCAGTTCACAGTATACACTCAAAAAACAACAGGTATTATTTTTAATTTAAATTGGTTTTATCTTTAGGCTAATTGTTCACCTATTTGTTTTATTTTAGTTTTTCACTTGAGCTCTTTACTTTTTCAAACATAAGATACCCACTATTTATTTAACAGCGTTTGTTAAACTGTCCTATACCCTATGATAAAAAATATAAATGTGGTTTAGTAATACTGCCTCTGAAAAGAGAGAGAGAGAGAGAGAGAAAAGGAAAAAACAAGGCTGAAGTCCAGTTTGAGGATATAATTTTAGAATAAATGATAAAAAAGACCTTAGATCAAGGCAATGTGGAATAAGTTGCAAGTAATGAGCAAATAAAATCTCTAGATGTAGAGAGGAGGGAAAGTGAAAGGGGTTGTTATGATCAATGAACACTTTATGATAAGGGGTTTATCATGAGCTGGACCTCAAAAGACAGTGGGCATCTGTATTGGTATAAAGAAAGCCTTATTTGATAATCAATACAACTATTAGGCATATTTAAAAATGAAGACAAGGCCTTTCAAGGGATTTTAAAAGTTAAAAATGATGTGAATACACAAGGTATCATTTTGATCATTCTTCATCAGAGAGTTTTTTTTTAATTAGTGAAAACAGTGTTTCAAAATGAGGATAGTTATTACATAATCTTTAATATCAGACTAGTACTTATGACTTTGATTTTCTTGGTATGAGGAATTAGTTTGCCAGTGGACAATGATATAATAAAATGAGGGCTTTGAGAAGATGACATTAGCAGTTATGTGTGGTACATGTGATAAGACAAATATAGTCCTTAAGAGATACAATGAGAAGTTAAAAGTTAGATTCAGAACAGAACACTTCAAATATTAGCTAATGAGAACCTGAACTTCTATAGTAAGTTGAGTAGGTTTCTCTGCCTATGTGCTTATATGAGAGACTGCCATTTTTATCAAGCTATAAAATTTTGGGTTATAAATTACAAGATTTGAACAAGAAGAATCTCTATAGTCCTTATAAATTTTTCAATGTCAATACCCATACCTACAAAAAGGTATATTATTCAGTAGTGTTACATAGGAAATGTCTCATACAACACCTGAACCTTAAATGTAATTTAAATAAATGGTTTGGAAGGTTTTCTTTTATCATTATTATCTCAATAAAGAACACATAGGAGAGCATTTAAAATCAAAAGGGTAGGTTTTTAAAAGGTTTGGGACATTAAATATTATATTACAAATTCCATTTTTTTAATTATGCTATGTTAGTCACCACACAGTACATCATTAGTTTTTGATGTAGTGTTCCAAGATTCACTGTTTACACCCAGTGCTCCATGCAATACGTGCCCTCCTTAATACTCATCACCCAGCCAATCCATCTCTCCACCTACCTCCCCTCTAAAGCCCTCAGTTTACTTCTCGGAGTCCATAGTTTCTAATGTTAAACAGTGTATTACAGGTAAATGTAACCAGTGTCTTTAAGGAAAGAATACCCATATTTTTAAAACAGCATGGAATTTGTCCTCCAAGCTATTCCTTATGGAGGACAAATTCCATTTTTTTTAAATGTGGGTATTTTTTCTTTAAAGACAGTGGTTACATTTAACTGTGATACACTGTTGAACATTCATTTGATGTATATTTCTTTCCTTATTATGTGATGATTTCATTACTTCTATAGAACTAGGGAGGAAATCACTGTTGGTGCCTTAATATCCTTGCTTCTCCATGGAGCAGACAGAAAAGACTCAAGCATGGAGCTCCTGGGTGGCTCAGTCGGTTAAGCCTCTGCCTTCAGCTCAGGTCATGATCCCAGGGTCCTGAGATTGAGCCCCACATCAGGCTCTCTACTCTGAGGGGAGCCTGTTTCCTCCTCTCTCTCTGCCTGCCTCTCTGCCTGCTTGTGATCTCTGTCAAATAAATAAATAAAATATTTTTTAAAAAAAGACTCAAGCATGAAGAGACTGCACTTAAAATGGGGCAGTACTATTGATGCACAAAAAAGAATTTCTAAGATGGGAGAAAAAAAGAATGCAATAACAAAGACTAAATAAGAATAGCAATAGCAATAATAATACTAGGTATATTTCATCAATCTGATAAATTAAGATAAAACATAACTTTAAAGCTTTAAGACATATAAAATATTTGACAGCAAAATGTTATATTTGGGTCATTTCTACAGAACATGTCAGAATCATTAAAAAGGTTAACGTGTTCAATACATTTACTTCCCAGTAATTAAATAAGTGGGAATACACCCAATAAAAACCATGATATCATTAACAGTAAAGACATCTACTTGAAACTCCCAATATAATCTTTAAAATGTGTTCAAATTAAATTTAAAATTATAAGCAGCAAAGTTCAACAGTATAATCAATCATTTATGCTTTTGTAAAAAAAAAAAAATCAGTGTTTGTCATATATCTGGATCAGTGCGTAAGTTGCATAGTTTCATGAATCAGTATAAATCAAGGAGAGAAACCTGAGATCTGGGGTCAGGAAGGAGAAAGACAGGGTTGGCATCATCATCTGTGATGAAACGGGTCTTGTTATATCTTATGAGTAGAATAAAATAAAGAGAGTGATTCAGTTATCTATGATCCATAACAAACCACTTCAACATTTA
The DNA here is from genome assembly GCA_003697995.1 of Taxidea taxus jeffersonii. NCBI lineage: Eukaryota > Metazoa > Chordata > Mammalia > Carnivora > Mustelidae > Taxidea > Taxidea taxus. The sequence continues at coordinate 40,771 of ML099352.1, forward strand.
CTGGCTCAAAGTAACAATTTTATTATTTCCCATAATTCTTTAATTATTTAATCTGGATTGGACTCAGTTTGGTGGTTCTTCTGTTTCTCATGGTATGGTGTATGCTAGGGATAGAATGTCCCAGGTGTTCCTCCTCCCTCACATGTTTTGTGCCTCCTGTGAGGGAGTTCAAATAGCTAGAAGTTGGCTGAGCATCGCTTTCCATGTAGTCTCTAACATAGCTATGTTGAGTTCTCTCAAAGAACGGTGGGGGACGCCTGGGTGGCTCAGTTGGTTAAGCAGCTGCCTTCGGCTCAGGTCATGATCCCAGCGTCCTGGAATCGAGTCCCACATCGGGCTCCTTGGTTGGCAGGGAGCCTGCTTCTCCCTCTGCCTCTGCCTGCCACTCTGTCTGCCTGTGCTCGCTCTCTCTCCCTCTCTAACAAATAAATAAATAAATAAAATCTTTAAAAGAACGGTGGTTTCAGGGTAATAATATTTGTTTTATGACAACTGGTTTCTAACAAAGAGCATCACAAAAGTGCAAAAGCTGAACCTCAAAGTCTTTTTGCAGCTTGGTCTTAGATGTTAAACGGAGTCACTTCAACCACAAGGTCTTGGTTATAAGAAACAAAAGGCCAGCCCGCACTCAAGGAGATGAGAAATAGATTCCACCCAATGATAGGAACAGTGGCAATATGGTCACCTACTGCAGGAACCCAGTCTTCTTTTTAAGGTATGATTACCTGTATGACTGACATCCATTATTAACAAAACCTCTTGGTCTAAGATATACCTGCTATTGCACCTGACCAGAAGGTGAAATGAAGGGAAAAGAATACATCATCAACCTTGGTGGGGAGGCACACATGCTGAGAACCACTCTCGATACTTTTGCTTTCATTTTCTCAAATGAACTTAGTTGCATGACCACATCAAGCTCTAAGGGAAGTTGGAAAATGTAGTCTTCAGGCAGATATCTGCCCAGCTATCAACTTTCAGGCTCTTTTTCTATTGAAGAAAGGGAGAAGACATTTTGAGACAGCTAGAAATCTCTGGTGCAAAACTGAGTGGTTAAGTTGCATATTTTCCTAGCATTCACAGGTAGAAGCTCTATCTACTAGATTCCTGTCTACTTTGTAGGATAGTCTTCAGAAATTATAACACGGAATGTTGTCAGATGGCTGTGGGAAAGAAGACAGTTTTACTGGAGGATATTTTCTTTTAATGGCATTTCCTATGAGACCTGCTTTTTTTAGCCCTAGTTCTTAGATTGCAGGCTTCTTTCTATCCCTCCTCTCCTAGGAGCTGTAGGTATTTTCCTAATGATGCAGCATCCTAGAATAGATATGAATACAGCCAACTGGTTCTCTGGATGCAAAATTCAGCTGAGCTACCAAGGAAAAAACTGCACCACTGTGTGTCTCTTCACAGCTTAATACCATCCTCATAAATCTCAACGATGTTTGTTTCTTATTCAATACTGACCATCCCTCTTCCTCACATAGAAATGAGTGGTTATAGGCATTTTATTTAGGGAGAACACGATGGTATCTGTCTGAATAAGAACAAAGTAATTTCCCTCAGAGCACTTGCCGAATGCATTAGGAACACACACTCCATCACTGTCCAATACACACTTCAGTATTCATTCCCTAAACTTATCCAGATAGCATTTGCGTCTAAAGAAGGCAAAAAAGTCCTAAATTCAGGTTGTTTGGTTCTCTTTTTCCAATAATATAAAATAAAGATAAAAAAGGAAAGACAAACCAGAAATTATTAAGTCTTATAAAGTGACTTAAAATGTTATCCCAATATTCAACATTTTCTTTAGCTACATTTTACCTCTAAAGTATCTTCAACATGCCCTGCTTTCTGCTAATATTTCACTTAATTTGGACCGATTTACTTTCTTAATCTCACTTCCCCAAATTCTCTCACACTATTGGACTTACATGGACCACTTGCCTAGATGGCTCCTTACCATCCAAATGAATATTTTCTGCTTGCCTGCCTTTGCTTTTCAGTGCCTGGCTGGGCTTTTTTTTTTTTTTAAACCTTGGGTAGTTTGGACTATGTACAGTTGGTGTAGTCATCCAGAATCATATTCTTTGTAAGGTTCCAGGTTAGAGTTTTCCAATAGAAGAATTTGCAAGACATTTGGAAGATGGCATTCAGGCAATAGCCATTATTCTCTGATGGTCACCAAGGTCAAATACTGTGATAGGCAGATGTAAAGGTACCAGTGGGTTCCTGCTCTCACTGTCCCTCTGCTCTGTGTCCAGACCTTCTTTCCAAATGGTGACCCTGTTAACCAAGATCAACTCTAGGCCCTCCAAGAGAAGCGTGGAAGTAGACCCACAGGGAAGGTAACACACAGAAACAAAAAGATAAAACAAGCTTTATCTTCACCACACCTGTAGCCTCTGGACATGGCTGGCTTCTCAGACTGACTGCTTAGAGAAAAACCCCAACTCTCTCCTAGACTTTTATTTCCTATCTCTCTCCAAAGTTATGTGATATCTAATTCCTATTACGTATCCCTCAATCAAAACTGATAGTATTTCTTTTTTTTTTTTAAAGATTTTATTTATTTATCTGACAGACAGAGATCACAAGTAGGCAGAGAGGCAGAGAGAGAGAGGAGGAAGCAGGCTGTCCACAGAGCAGAGAGCCCGATGCGGGGTTCGATCCCACGACCCTGGGATCATGACCCGAGCCGAAGGCAGCGGCTTTAACCCACTGAGCCAACCAGGCGCCCCAAAACTGATAGTATTTCTGCTTCCCTTATCGAACTCTGACAATTTAAGTCCCTAAGAAGGAAGAGGGCCGTATCAGAAACTGGATTGATGACCTCCAGGTGACAAGAATAAACTCCTTACTTAGTTAAGCTACTGTTCATTTACTGTCTTCTATTATTTACAGATAACCAAATCATAACAAATATACAGTCTTTCTCTATACTCATCCCAAATAGTAGAATTGTCCTCAATGCAAAAATTATCCCTATATTATCCTAGTTAATAGAATGAAGATCAGATCCAATTTCACAGAAGTAACTACAAACTCCATATGCAAGAACATAATAAGTATTTATTTTTTTCCTTACTGCTATATCCCCAACATATAAAAACATTAACAACAAAAAAACACATGGTCAAAGAAAAATAAATATTTATTGAATAATAAAATGAATCCTTTTTTAATATAGAGTGCTTTATGGATAAAACATGGATAATTTGGGAAACCACAGTAAATATTTTATACCCCTAGGGTAACATTTAGCTGCTGAAAACGTAATTCATTCTATGAATCACTTAAGCATTAAAGTGCTAATTTTCAATTGCACTTTTATAGCCGAGGGATTAAGAATTAATTCAGATAATAAGTCCCATTGAAATTCCAAATTGGAAGTCATATTCCTTAAAGCCCTGGTTTCTACTCTAAAGTCTATAGTCTCCTAGGGAGGGGTCATAAATTGCAAAAAGTTCATGAATCCACACATGCATTAGATATTAGCAGAATATTAAAATATATATCTAGTATGTATTTGAACTGCTATTTAAAAAATGCAAATGAATACCATATTTTGATTAATAAGTTTCACATGCATTTAAAAGTTATTAAAAATCATACTGTCATTTTTTTCTGTATTTTCTCTTAATCAATAGATAGTAAAATCAGGTTATGTCATCTGTCTCTACGAATAATGTCATGGGAAATTTAAAAAAAACGAGTCATGTATCCAACTTAGGTCATCTTCCCTCACAAATTTCCAGTGAAATGTAAAAAGAAGTATAAAAACAAATAAGGAATTCTATAACAGCATTGGAAGATAGGAAAGAGCACCAGCTAACCAACTAAAAACTGTAAGCAAGCCTTCTAAAAAATGCAGTGTAGATGAAACCAAATTAAGAGAAGGATAAAAGTGCCTAATTGAATTATGGCCATAATGAATGTCTTAGGAAAAAAAAATACACCACAGATAACAGCTGAGTGGATCATACTTTAGAAACCCCCCAAGAGGGGCGCCTGGGTGGCTCAGTGGGTTGGGCCGCTGCCTTCGGCTCAGGTCATGATCTCAGGGTCCTGGGATCGAGTCCCACATCGGGCTCTCTGCTCCGCAGGGAGCCTGCTTCCCCCTCTCTCTCTCTCTGCCTGCCTCTCTGCCTACTTGTGATCTCTCTGTCAAATAAATAAACAAAAAAAATCTTAAAAAAAAAAAAAAGAATATTAAAAAAAAAAAAAAAGAAATCCCCCAAGATTTCCAACAATGCCAAAGAAGAAGTAATGAAATTCCATGCAAACTGGCAGTAGGCAAATCTCAAACATTAAGAAAGACTGTTGAAATCTTCCTTCAGTACAAGAGAAAGAAGATATGGGCCTTCTATTGTGACACAGTGTGAAATATATAGGACCAGATGACAAATATTTTCACCAAATGTTAAGCTTGAATCTGTTTTGACCTTTGGGTCTAGCTTGAGGTTTAAAAGAAATACAAAAAATACCTCACCCTCAGGAGACAAATTCATAAAGTGAATTCTGGAAGACAATGGATGGATATTTCTTTTCTTTTCTTTTTTTTTAAAGATTTTATTTATTTATTTATTTGACAGGCAGAGAGGCAGGCAGAGAAAGAGGAGGAAGCAAGCTCCCCGCTGAGCAGAGCCCGATGTGGGGCTCGCTCCCGGGACCCTGGGATCATGACATGAGCCGAAGGCAGAGGCTTTAACCCACTGAGCCACCCAGGCGCCCCTGGACTGGATATTTCAACAAGTCAATTGCATTTAAAATATGGGTGTAGTAAGGTTAGTCTACATTAAAAAATACTTGAATGATATAACAACAATCAAATACAGCAAGTAGACCTTGTTTGGATCCTGATTAAAAACAAAAACAAAATGAAAACCCAAACACTTTGTTAGACATCATTCTGGTATTCTGGTATTCTAAATATAGAGCAAAATGTCCTTAATTTTTAGAGATGAATTACTAATTGACGATATCTTAAGTGTGAGGCAGAATAATGGCCACTCTCTCAAAGATGTCCACATCCTAATCTCCAGCACCTGTGAACATGTTACATTACATTACATAAAGGGAGCTGAGGTTGCAGATAGAATTAAAGCTACTTATCAGGTGACCTTAAAATAAGGATATTATCCTATATAATTTGGATGGGTACAACATAATTACAAGGGTATTTTAAACATAAGAGAGGGAGGTAGAACCCTCATTGTCAGTGATGTGATGTAAGAAAGATTCAACCATCCATAGCTGGCTTTGAAGATGGAAGGAGATCATAAGCCTGGGAACATAGGGCCTACAGAGACTGGAAAAGGGAAGAGAATAGATTCTCCTCAGAGCATTCAGAAAGGAATGCAGGGTGCCTGGATGGCTCAGTTGGTTAAGCAATTGCCTTCAGCTTAGGTCATGATCCTAGAGTCCAAGGATGGAGTCTCATATCCCGCTCCCTGCTCAGCAGGGAGTCTGCTTCTCCTGCTGACCTCTCTCCTCTCATGCTCATTCTCTCTCTCTCTCATTCTCTCTCAAGTAAATTAATAAAATTTTAAGAAAAAAAAAAAAAAAAAAGAAATGCAAACCTGCCAACACCTTGATTTAACCCAGTGAGCTCAAATTTGGGCTTGAGACTCCCAAAAATGTAAGGAAATAAATCTGTGCCAACTTAAGCCTCTAAATTTGTGGTAATTTGTTATAGCAGCAAAAGAAAACTAGGACACCAAGATTTGAAGTAAGTATTTCAGCAAAATGATAAAAAAATTAAATAAAGAAAATTTTAATAACTATTAACTGAAGGAGATCCATTTTAGCCTCCTCTGTATTATTAGGTATGTTTGAAAATTTTATAATGAATTTTTTTAAATTATCATTTATACCAAAGATATTTTAAAAATGAGAAAACTGAATAACGTTAAGTGTTGGTGAACTATGACAATATAAAAATCCTCATTCATTTCTTACATAAGGTAGTCCAGAGCAGACAGCCCAGAGACAGGAAAATACATGATGTGTCTGAAATTCATTGTGGATGATGTATGGTCACAAAGAAAAGGTCACATAGTTCCATCAAAGGACAGACATGACCAAGGTGATTACAGCCTTATGTATGATTTGGGGGAGTCTGAAGTGACCTGGTTGTACCTAATTAGGAGAGTGAAGATGTAGAAGAAAATAGATGTATATTATGTAGGATTAAGCAGTAGTTAGAAGCAGCAAAAGAAAATGAGATAAATAGTGTAAGGCTATTTGCATAAAATAAAAATACACAATAAAAAACAATACACTTTTTAAAGAAATCCTGATATATCTGGAGGTATAGACAAATGGACAGAAAGTCAGGGCAAACTCACTCGAGATGCACAGAAAAACAACAAAAAAGTGTTTAAAATGGGTAGATTTCAAGTTCACAAGCAGAAACAGTAAAAACTGTAGAGGCCATTTTTAGACAATAGACTTGAGCAATGGAAACTTGATAAGGCAAACGGGGCCACAGCAACCACCTGGCTGAATACAGACAGGCCTATCGGACAACCTACCTCAAAATATCCATAGGCCCTAGATGACCAATGGTTACTTACAACCAGGCACAGCTACCAAAAAATGAAAAATTCCATACATCCCATCCCTCCTCACCTTCCAGCTTTAAATATGGTCCCCACCACTGCCTCCTTGCCGACAGCATCTCCTTTGCTGTCCTGACCACTGATCCATGCTGTTGTATTCAATAAACTTCTGTCTCCTTTGTTTTTCCCTGGGTGAATCCTTTCACCACCCACACCACCAGATTCCACCTCATCATTGCCCCACAGTTAGGGGCCCCCATCCGATTGGACAGATTTAGATACCACAAAAACCTCCCATGTGTAAATAGTGGAAGAATAATCATTTTCATGTGGAGAACAAAGGCAAGAGAAATGTAGAAAAAAATTAAATTTCCTTTGCAGCCCATTGACAAGTACTTAAGATGGGCAGGGTGACCTTGCTCAAGGAACTCACCTGCCTCAATGTTAATACTTTGCTAGAGGCAAAAGGCAACCTTAGTTTGACATTAGCTCAACTTCCAGGATCCTGTAAGTCCTCTTTAACATGTAAAAATACCTTTGGAAACTTCCTTTACTCTCTACTCTCCCAAGATACATGTTAGCAGTCATCCTCCAAACATATGGCCCGCTGATATACATCTAAAGGGTCTCATCACTAAGAGTTTACCAGAGAGTAGTAAATGACCTTATCATAACAGCAGCTAGCCCCTGAAGGTCCTACAAACCTTGCTTCCAAATTCCTTAGAGACTTACAGATATCCCTAAGCCCCTCCCAACTTAAAAGTTTTTAATCAATCACTCCTCACAATCCCAGTGCAGCTCTTTCTGCTCATGGTCCTGTCCCCATGCTTTAATAAAACCAACTTTTTTGCACACAAGATACCTCAAGAATTCTTGGCTGTTTGCTCCCAGACCCCAACATTTCACATCAATTTATTAATAGTCATAGAGTTTAGCCTCCTAAATTTTCTTCCTATCCCCAATATCTTGCCCATCCTCTCCATACTAAAGGAAACAAATCTATTTAGATGGGGGGGAAAAACAAGGATCCTGTTGTTCCTAAAATTGTTGTTGTGCCTAAAATTCTTCCCTTGCTCTGAGGAAACAATTTAGAACCCTTCGTCTGCCATTCAGGCAGAGTAGTATGCCTCCTGTCATTCTTCCTCTTTCTCTTCCATCCAACCCTATTTATCTCCTTTCACTTGTTTTTCTTGCTCCTTTTTCACTCAAGGCCTTCACACTTTTGCTTTTTTCCAGTCAATTTTCACTCTTTAATCATACATTAAATACCATCTAAAACAGAAGCAGAGGAGAAAAAGTCCTTGCTTGCCACATAAAGTAAAATATTCTTATTGTATATCTATAGTATCTTATATTTCTCCTTAACAGCTAGAAAAATTGAAATGAAATTATACACTGTAATAAAAGTGGCATTCATTTTATTTTATTTTGATGTCCATAAAATATTTCCCATCATGAAGGCTTCAAGAGAGCAGAGACTCATTTTTTATCTGGTACAGATTAAGGTTTTGTAAAACTTATGGTGAATAGAGTTTTTAAATGCCTTATGTATTTAAACTTGTGTTATTAAAATGTTTACTCAGAAACAAAAAGACAACACTCTCTACCTTTAAGAGATAAATTAGGCAAAAATCAAGTAAGGATAATCATTTGGTAATCATAAAGCATACAATGAATATATAAATCTAATGCTGCACATCACTGAAAATCTATAGTCTTTTCAAACTCCTGGGATGTTTTCAAAAAAGGATCATATATTATTTTCACAGGGTTATAAATCATATACCCCAGATTTTCTGAATTCACTGCAAAATGTGTCAGATTAATAATAAAAGAATAAAGAAGCCAAAACATATATGTGTATATGTCCAGAATGATAAAAGCTCTTCTAAATATCTCTTGGGTCAAAGAGGAAGTGATTATGGTAATTTTAGTCTATTTAGAAAATTACAACTATGAGTTCTGAGCAAGATAGAGGAGAGAGAGATCACAATGACATACTTCATCAACTGAAATGAGCAAAATTGAACAAAAATAAGTATGTGAAGGGGAGTACTTTCCCTAATTTGAAAACAGAAAAATTTTAAAATTCCAAACTATCACTCAGATCCAACAAAGGTCATAAAAAACTGACATACAGCAGATATCTACAAACTCTTTCCTGGAAAAGACAAGTTTAAGTTTTCATGGTCATACGGTCTTTACTTCAACTCTGTCTTGTAGTACAAATGCATAGATAGTATGTAAACAAATGTGTGGGACTTTGTTACAATAAAATTTTATTTATGAACATTAAAATTACTTGAATGTTATAAAAGTTATGGACTACCAAATAGTACTCTCATTTTGCCTTTTCCCCCATCACTTAAAAAATGTAAACATGTGGAAACCATTCATAGCTCTTCAACTATACAAGAAAGGTAGGGGAGGGAAATAAGCTATGAACTATGGTTCACCAATCCATGTCAGAAATTTTCTCTGGTCAAATATAAATAGTAAAGGTAATAGCCAGGGCCTGAGAGCCATGGGAAACCAGGAAGTAAACTACAATTATCTGCCACAAAACAGTGGAAATAAGACATCCTATCTATCTATCTATCTATGTGTATATATATATATATACACACATATATATATATATATTTTTTTTTTTTTACCACTTAATGAAATGTAATTGACATACAGAATTGTATAAGGCTGTGTTCCCTGGGAGGTGGTATGAGTGGTTTTGCTGTTGGGGAGGGTTACAGGATTGGCTCTTCCATCACTCATGGTCAGGTGTGTCTCAGGTTGTACTCTCCTGTAAGCTGCTGCCACTGCCTGGACTCCATGCTCAGGCAGGGTAACGAGCTCTGTCCTGAAGTTGAGGGTGGGGCACAGGCTGGGTTTAGCAATCAGATAGGTTGGCAGGTGTGTTCTGTGGCTTTGTAAGGTTACTAGCTAGGCTCTCTTGTTGGGAGGGGCTTCTAGCTGTATCCTGCATTGGGGTGGATCTCTAGCCTACTCCGTGATTGGGTGGAATCACTAGCTGACAGTCCTACTTGTATAAATCCACATACTGTGTTCAGCAATCAGTCAGGGCAGTATGGATGCTCTGCTGCTGGGTGGGGTTGTAAGGGGAGCTACATAGCTGGACAGAGCTTTGGGGTGGATCAAGGTGAAGTTCACTGTTTAGGCCTTCTGGTCATGCTCCACAGTCGGGATGGTCTGCTGGTTTGGCTCCTTGCTTAAGTGAGGCCATAATAGGAGTTTTGAAGACACTAGGGTTCTCTGGCAAGGCTTCCTGAATGGGCAGGAGTAAAAGCTATGCTGAGGAGTTGGATGGGCCCTAAAATTTGCTTCCTTGTCCAGGTAGGGTAGTAGAATGAGCTCCAGCTGGTATGACCCATTGACTATGGATCCAAATCAGGCATAAGAGCCAAGTGAGTTCCCTGACCAAAAAGGCCACGAAAGTGGCTCAAGAGATAGACAGAGCTGCTGGCTGTGATCTCCACTCAGGTGACACAGTGAGCAATCATGCCTTCTGCCAATATCTGTGCATTAGTTGTTATAAGCCTCCGCCCCCCTCTCCATCTCTATCTGCAATCCCCAGTGGTTCAGCCCTACTGGTGATTCCCCCAGTGGTCCCCATAAGGAAGGCCTGAGTGGGCCTCCCAAAAATCTCCCTACATCACTGGGGGAACTATATGTCTACCTTGGGCTCTATTTTCCCACTGGAAATACCACAGGCCTGGGTGGGGTGGGGGGGGTTCTCAGTGCTGTTCTGTGCCAACCTAGTAGAGAAGCAATGAGGTACCATGTAGCTATTTCTCTAATCTTCTAAGGCGATCCTTCTAGGTCTCTGTGGTCCATGGGGATGCTTCAGCTATACCTCCTAGCCTTTTCACAATGGTGTTCTGTGTATGGATAGTTGCTAGATGGTCTTCTTGTGAGAAGGGCTAAAGTCAGGAACTACCTATGTCACCATTGTGATAATGTCACTAGCATTCTTGCAGTTAATACAAATATACTCTTTGACCAAAAACAGCACAAACACAATCTTCTTTTTTTGTTGTTTTCTCCCCCAATCCCTACTCTTCTTTTTTGTTTTATCCTTCTGGTGGACCAAATTTTTTTAATTGGAAAGAGTAAATTCTGAATATGGCAGTGGGCTATAAGAAAATATGATATACTCTATTTCATTGACTTTAAGATGCATAATTTTCTCAGAAGCACCACACATAAAAGCTGTTTTTATCTCATTATCAATAGTGTTGATGTGTCATGAGTTGTGTAGTTGTCAGTGCCTGCACATACAAAGACTTGGTCATTCCTATTTTATTTTTCAGTACAATTACTTAATATGCTTCATTGCTAGTGCATGTGTTGAGTTTAATTGCCATTTAAAATGGCATCACAAAGATTACACTATGAGTTATTCTTAAAATGAAATGTCACTGATATGTAGGAGGGTGAAAAGAATGGAGAAAAATACATTACAGGAATCTTAGAAAGGCAAAAGCTAATAAAGGAAATAATATATACACAGGAAGCAGAAGACATGGCCTTAAGGTTTCATTCTGCTTCTTTAATAGGGCGTAAAACCCTTATATTTGCAATGTCCATTTATATATTTATATGAATATATGTTTATGTATTCATATAAATATTTATATAAATCCATATATATTTTTTCTCTTGAAATAGAGAATAATACTTGGTCCACTTAACACATGAGATTGTTGCAAAAACTGAATTCCTAATGTGATAATAAATGTTGAAGATTTTTTGTAACCACAAAGTATTGTACAAATGTGACCAATTAATACCTTAGTATTATTTACATTAAAGAAGCTCAGATTTCTTACTTCAGCAGGCATTTCTATATATATTGATTTCTATATATTGATTTCTAGTGGTATTATAAAGACCATAAAAAATGATCTTAAGTCTTCCCCTTAAGAAATTTTCACCCTATTTCAGAACTCAATATATACAGTAAAATGAATATTCTGAGAAAAAAAAAGTCTGATTCAAAGTTAAACTTTAAGTCTAAGATACATAACTGTTCATTGATTGATTAGAAAAACAGAAATTTCAATTACCTATCTATAACTGTATGTCCCATAACAATCTTAAACTCTAAGCTTAGTTCATTGTCTTCACATGAATCTTTACCCCCAAACACAAAAACAAAAATGAAGTATTTAATTTCTTATTATGATTTACTTAGGTAAATGTTAGTCACATCAACAAGTTAGCTAGAAACCTTATAAAAACTTAAATATGTCACCCACTTCTCTTAAGTCTATGCGCCTTTTATCATTCTTTAATTCATCTTATATATTTGATTATATATAAGATGAATATTTAATTCATCTTATATAATTTTCTACAGTAGTGTAAAAAATTCCTGTGGTGGACTGAATGTGTTTTCCATATAATTCATATGTTGAAGCCCCAACCCCCAAAGTGATGGCACCAGGAGGTAAGGCTCTGAGGAGGTAATTAGGTTTAAATGACATCATGAAGATTGAGTTCCATGATGAGATTAGTGTTTTTATAAGAGGAAGAAGAACACCAGTTTCCTCAAATGGACATAGCAAGAGGGTGACCATATGTAGGCCAGGAAGAGGGCCTTCACCTAAAACTAAATCTGCTACCACTTTGATTTTGGACTTCTCAGCCAACCAAACTGGGAAAAATGTCATTTGTTTAAGCTACCCTATCCATGGTATTTTATTATCAGCAGAGCTAAAACAATTACCATTCAGTTTCTCTGACCTATTTTTCCATTTTAAATCTGTCATCCACAGGATTGCTGGGATGATTTGTTAAATCATAGAACCATCTTTCATAATTTTCTGCTTAAAACACTTCACAATTCCCCATCCCTTTTAGGACAAAACCCAAACCCCAAAACTGAAACACAAGACCTTTCCTGAACTGACCACAACAGATACCACCTCTGGCTGGTTGGTCGAAAGAGTTTTCTGCTGCAGCCATTCAGAACAAGATCACACACTCATTCCTCTGAGGCTCTGCCTTTTTTGGGTCCCCTTTGGGGGAGTGCCCTTCCCCGTTTTCACCTTTCATGGTCCCAAATATATTCTTTGATACTGAACACAAATTCATCAGCATCAATCCCTTCTAATACCACTGGAGATTTTTTTTTTATTTAATTCAAATGAGGATGAGTTTATTGTACCCACTCTCTGCTAGGCCCTGGGTAGGCATGAGTGATAGAAGGAATATTAAGGCAGGCATAGATTCTTGCTTTCCTGGAGCTTAAAATGACCCTCCACTTTATTCTCATAGCAATACACTTTCTCCATTTTCACACTTCTTTCAAGTTTATATCTTATGCCAGCATGGCAGTCATGATGTTTTACTCACTTTTTTGTCCACAGCATATAAGTAGCATTTGGTACCTAATAAAAGGCTCAATGAAACTTCTATTGAATACATAAGTTTTATGATTCTGTAGATTACATTGTTAAGGAAGTCTATATGAATGATATTGAATTTGGGGTGTGCTAAAATAGTTAATTTGGACTGTCAGAAGAAAGGAAGACATTGCAGAATGGAGACACATAATAATTAAGGTTTGTGTGGCATTAAAGAATAAATTAACGTCTCTGAATCTCAATTCCATCAACTGTAAAATAGAATAATGATATCTACTTTATAGCCTCTTTATAAATATTAACTTGTAAAAGCTGAAGTAAAATGTTTAGCTTTATATTAGGTACGTACTGAATAAACAATAAATAAGGATCATCTTTATTATTATATAAGGTGCATCCATTCTCTAGGGATGAGCTGAAGTTTTCAAATTATTTCTGTGCAAAATGTTACTGCAACTGATGTAGGTAACAACTGCTACTGTTTTAGCTCTACCTATACAAAGGTCATGTAAAATTTCACTAAATAACAATTTTGTAACTGCAAGTAGATGTGTTTAGTTGATACTGAGGTCCATCTTTAATTACTATTTATAAGTTGTACAGTTAACAGACCTTAAAATTAAACACATTAAAAAGAGCTTAAGTGCAATCCTGTGCTACTGAAGGCTAAGTAATTTCTGATAAATTATTAACTGTAGAGACTTAAAAGACTCTTTAAGATTTACAGTGATTCTTGAAGAGAAATGTCTTAGGAAAACAGGAAAAAGTAGACTAAAATCAGGCTTCTATACTAAAAATTAGATTACTATACAGCAGACACACATAGAGCAGTTCTTTATGCATACTGTTACATATAAACATTAAAAGCAAGCTATAATCTAAAGAAGATAGGTGCCTGATAAGTATGTGAAAAGAGGCTCAAAAATATTAACCATTAGGGAAACGTTAAGTCAAAACCACAGTGAGAAAATACTGCACACACACAGAATGGCTATATTCAAATTTTGGCAAGAGTGTGGAAAAACTGGAACCTACATACACTGCTAGTAGGAATGTAAAATGCTGCAGCTGTATTGGAAAATAGTCTGTCAGTTCCCCAGAAGATTAAACTGAGTTACCATGTAAACCAACAGTTCTGTTCTTTGTTATATGCCCAAGAGAATTGAAACTATACCTTCATATACACACAAAAAAACTTATAAACAAATAATTGCTCATAATAGCATTATTCGTAATAGTCAAAAAGCATACATAATCTAAGTATCATCAACTGATGAATGGATAAAAACTAATGTGAAATATTCAGACATTGGAATATTATTTACCTATAAAATGGAACCAAGTACTGATACATGCTATATAACATGGATGAACTTGAATACACGTCAAATGAAAGAAGCTAGTCACAATAAGCCTCATGCCATGGTTCCATTTAACGGAAATGTCCAGAATACTCAAATCAATAGAAGTAAAAAATACATTAAATGGTTGCCTTGGGTTGGAGTGTTGGAAGAGAATGACTGCTAATGGGTGGGGTGTTTCTTTTAGTGATAATTAAAATGTTCTACAAGTCTGACTGTGGTAATGGTTATAGATGCCTCATATTCTCAAATGTCAGTGCAGGTCCATGGCCATTCTCTCTCAGCTCATGATTCTCACTTTTGTCCTCATTTCCTAAACAAACACAAATCCTAAAAGACTCCATTGCCCAAAGCCCTATTACCAGTAGGAGAGCACAGGGGTCAAAGTCAACTAAGTCTGCATTTGAATTTAAGCTCTGCCCTTCCTAGCTGAGTAAACATCTGCTCTTCAAAGTTTCTTTTCTCTCATCTTTGACAATGAAGATGATTTCAAAGGGCTTTGTGAATATTAAATAAGATATACATACATAAGTGTCCATAACATGCTCAGAAATGCTTGCTCCTTTTCCCCGTTTTAATTACTTCATTGCCTCAGCCGCAGCATTTACTTCATCAATATTTTGATCTGTTCTCAAGCACTCAGCCAGTTCCCCTGATGGACTACCAAAGCTTTGACAAATGAAGGGCTCTTGTGTTGTGCTCATCACTCTGGAGCCCAAGGATGACCTCTAATAATTCTGGTTCAAATTATGTGTGGAGGAGTTTTTCCCGCATTACCAAGCAATTCTCTGACGATAGCTGGGTGTCCTATAATTTAACTCAATTCTGGCACTCTTTACCCAGAGACAGCATCAGATTCCACAGGCTAAGGGGTTAGTTCCACAAGACTCTCTTCCACTTCAGATGCCAATTGCAAGTTCAGGTTATCACTAATTGGCTATAGACTGGAAGCTCCAATGACTACCACCCCCCACTTCGGCTTTGGTAATTTTCTAGAGCCACTCACAGAATTGAAAGAAATATTTCATTTATGAGATTACTCATTTATTATAAAAGGTTATAACTCAGAAACAGCCAGATGGAAGAGATACACAGGACAAGGCATGGGGAAAGGGCTTGGAGCTTCTTTACTCTCTCTATGCATGCCAATTTCCCTGTATCTCCATGTGTTCACCAACTCAGAAGCTTAACAAACCTTGTCCTTTTGGGTTTCTATTAAGATTTCATTACATATGTGTGAATCATTGTCCATTGATGACTGAACTTAGCCTCTACTCCCTCACCCCATTCTGGAGGTCAGGGTGGAACTGAAAGTTCCAACCCTCTAATCATCACTCTTGGCAACCAGCCTTCTTCCTTAGGTGGATTCCAAAGTCACCTCATTAACCCAACAAAGACACCTTTATGGTTGTCACCAGTTTAGGAAATTCCAAGGGTTTTAGGAGTTCTGTGCAAGAATTGAGACAAAGATCAAATATATATTTACACTATAAATCATAATGTCACAACTTCACTAGTCAATTTCATACCACTTCCTGCTGAGTATAAATAGAATCTTGGAATATGGCCCAAGTTGGCAGGAATTAAAGCAAAATTGCAACCCTTTATTAGATTCTCATGAGGAAGACTTGAATTTATACCAATAGTAAATACACTAGTTATATCTACAATTACTTCTGGAATGAAAGCACATTCTTTTATTTTATAATGCATGTTTGACATTTTTTACTTTATCTTTTATTTTTATTTTCATCAAGTAGAGATTCAAAATTCTATAACAATAAAAAAACACATAACAAAATGAGATAAAATAGTATGTACATATATGTATTTACATGCTTATATACATGAACAAACACACACTAATTGTGTGGTAAATGTAATTTTGTGCTATGTTGACAAGAGAATGAAACAATAACTCATTTTAATTTCTATATAAGTTATATATATACAGCAGGCAAAAAAGTCTTTCACATTTAATTTAAAGGCTAATGGAAACTTTAATCAAGATGGAAGGACTCACAAAACATAAGCCTTGAGTTAGGCCTTGTATAGTTGTAATATCTGGATATTTAAAAATTTTTTAATTTTTTAAAAATGTTGATATTCTAAACATTTTTAAAAATGTTGATATTCTAAATTATACTTGCTTGAACAACCGATAATCCTAGTTAGGGTAAAGGAGGGGCCATGAAGGAATAAGACCCTGGGGAAATGCCAGAGTTACCAAGTCCTGAGTACATCCACAGATATATATTTGCAGTACAAACCAAAAATACTGCAGGTAAGTTATGATTTATCTCCATTTAAAATGGCAAATATAAAATTCTGTTTATATGATTTATGGAGTCTGAGGAATGTACATTCCCTTTTGGAGCATTAACAAATGAGTGAGCACTCTGGTCAAGAGAACCATTAATTTAAGAAGAAGATACACTTGATCTTGCACTTAATCAAGAAACACATTTCCCTAGATTAAAAAAAGAATCCAAGAGGATTAGGAATGCAAGGTTGTCTCCCTTGCAGAAAGGTCAGAGCAAACCCAAGGCACTTTATAAAAGTGGCAAGCTTGGCAGAGCCATACCCATGCCCATTGTTCCCACAGCAGAGCTATGAATGGCCTGAGGGAAGACAGGAGGGAGGAGGAATTTACCACTTAATCTCTCACTTTAAAGTCTGAAAGATGAATTTTCTTTAAAGTAGAGGTTGGTTTCAATCTTTTTTATGCACCTAAGGCATAATTCCTATCTCTTGGTGCTATAAATATCTTGGGGCCAAATCCTACTTTGTCATGAGGGTCTGTTCCTGGGTATTGTAGGATGTTCAGCAGCATCCTTGGCCTCTACTCACTAAATGCCAAAAGTCCCCTTGCCCCAGTCATGAAATGTCTGCGAATATTGAACAGATTTCCGCTGAGGGCCAGGGATAATATCACCGAACAAAGATTTACTCCCATCCTCCCCACCTCAGAAACATCTCATATATATAGCAGGCAAAAAAAGGCAGAGCAGACCTACAGTCACGTCACTGCCACGTGCATACTCCTTTCACTACCTAAATGCCTTCTTAAGGCCTACTCTCTGCCTCTTTGCATTTCCTTGAACCTGTTATGATTCAGCTCAGATCCCAATTCTCCCTGAAGGCTTTCCTGATGATACTAGTTTCAATTAGGTGGCTCTGCTCTTTTTCTCACTTATATTTCTACCAATCATAGAATTTACCATGCTGCATTGCAATTTTTTGTTAACTTGCCTTTCTTCTTTTCTTGGGCAGAGAGTTCCTTAAGGTCAAAGAATCCTTCTCATCCATGTATTAATTTATAAAGCCTTATATAAAAGTGTTGTAACAGGCTGACTAAAAAATATTACTGAGTGAAGGAATGAATGAACATAAGATTTATATTTCCAATGTAATACATAAAAAAATTTGAAGATGAGATATAGACCTGGAATAATTAAAGCACCAAAGTTAGCTACTGATATTCAGAGGAAAAGGAAGTAAAGACTTCTGGTGGGAGAAAATTAATAAAATTTGGACAGACTTGTACAGTGAAGAGTGCATAGAAAATACAATTACCATCTTCGTGTTTCTTCTTTGGTAAATAGATTACTTTGCATGAATCTAAGTTCTGGATAAACTGGGGAAGCTAGGACCTATACAAAGTTACTTAGGTTGGCAGTGTTTAAGAATGGAAACTTTCATGATTGGAATGAGCCACCATATATTTCTAATCCAATCTCTTCTTCCTAAGAAATTCATTTTTCTATCTCTTTAACAAATTATCATTTAAGTAGCTTAGAACAATACCTCCTATTGTGAGAATTAATTGTGTCTATTTTATGCTGCATATGATGGTCATCCAAATACCTGAAGATACTTTGCCCACACCAAATGTTCTCTTTCCTGTGTTAAACATTTCTACTACCTTCAGCTAGTCTTCCTGTGACTTGGTTTCTGGACTTCTCATTAGGTTACATTTAAATGAGGAAAAAGACTGAGAATAAATTGTAGTTTCAGATTCAGTTACTAATTGTAGGAACTAGTAAGTGTCACCCAGCTTTCTTTTCTAATTTTCTCCTTCCTCATCCATAAAGTTGGGATAATTTTTTCTTTCTTAGATATTTATGAGGAAATCTTGAAATAATGTAGAGTCTTTCAGAGTGGCTGGCACTTAACAAATGCTTCCCAAATGTCAGTTTCCACTTCTTCATTCCATGTGCCTCTTTCTCTTGTACTCCCATTTGATTGGTTATGGCCAGTTACCTCTGAATAACACCCTTGAGATCATTTCCACCCACTCATTTATCATGTTGCCCCACCAAGATGATCAGAGAAATTTCTTTAAGAACATCTACTACTGATAATAATATTAATTAATTCATATAGATACTAAAGTATTTCTTCCAAGTTTGCCTTTTAAGGAAATAGTCCATATTTAAGACCTTTTGGTCATCATCTCCACTTCAAAGCATACTTATTTTACTATGCCATGATACCAGGAAACTCATTCACATTGTTGCATACATCGGGGGTGTAAGGAAGATAGACTGCATGTAATTAGGTGATCAAGAGAAGGAGGAAACTCTCATAAGGATCAAACTTCAGATTCAATAGTATGAAACCATACAATAGGAACAGTTGGAAAAAAAAGAAAAAAAATCAGAACATCAGGCAACTGGACTATGATACAGTGAGTATAAAATCATTTCTAGATCTAATCTACTAGAGAACAGGCATTCAAAATGTACTTACCAGCTATGTTGTCTTTGCTTTAGGGATTCGAATGATAAAAATTCACAGACAGAAAAAGAGTTGAGATACTGCAATGTGTATAGTAAGAACATGAACAGCATTTATGGAGGACTGTGCATATAGCTATAATATAACGACTAGACAGAAGTTTTGGTCCAGATGAATAAGCCATATTGAAAAACATGTAAAAGGTCACATTTAGTTTCCTTAGAAATCATTTTGCTTGCTGAACAAGTAATAAAAAAGTATACATGCAAAAAAAAAAAGATAAATGTTCTTCTCAACCTCCTGTTTTGTTGTTTTTCTTAACCATAAAAACATAGAAATCTTAATTAGCTATCTATTGCTACATAACAGATTAGCTCAAAATATAGTGCCTTAAGACAATAAATATTTATTATATTATAGTTCCTTGGGATCAGGGATTTGAGAATTGTTTAGATGAGAATTTCTGGCCTGGGGTCTCTCATAAGGTTTCAGAAAAATTGCTGGGCTTGACTGAGGATTACAAATCTACTTCTCAGAGGGTTTACTCACCAGGCTCCTGGCTGGGTCGGGGGAGTTCTCCAGCCCTTGTTATATATGTCTTCCCTCAGGGCTGCCTTAGTTCTGAAGGCATGGAAGCTGGTTTTCCCTGCACGAGTGATCTGAAAGAGAATAATCAAGACATATCACAGTACCTCTTTATAGTCTCATCTTGGGTGTCAGTTATGTCTTATTCTATTCATTCGAAATGAGTCAGTAAAAGTCCAGCCCACACTCAAAGGGAGGAGGAAACAGCCTTATGTTATAATACAATAGAAATCAAATACAAACAAACAGACCAAGAGAAAAATAGAGCAAGAAAGGAAGAAAGAGAAAGAAGCAGAAGAAAGAGACTGAAACAATTTGATGGTAGCAATAAGGTCTGAGGTTAATTCATTGTGCACATAGTGAGGAGGGAACCACATTCAATACATGTGGTCTAGGACTGGAGGCAGAAGATCTAGACTGATAACAAACATTTGGTATTCCCTTTGTAAGTTCCTGGGCAAATTATGTAAGGCGTTTTTTTTTTTTTTTTCTTTAAAATCCTCAGCTTCCTCATCTGTAAACAAGGTAGAATACAGTGGTGTTTTTCCAGCCTCAGCATTCTGAGTGGAGGTGTAAGAAGACAGAGGAAGTATACTGGATATGTACTCTTAGATCACAACAGAATGCTTCTTCAAGGACATTAATTATCTCTGTTTAGCCTGTGTACTTGAACAATCTGTTGCTGCAGAATAAAATGTATCCAAAATATAATGTCTCGACTTTTTTTTTTTTTTTTTTTTTTAGTACTATTCTCTTTCATGGTTCTACTGGTTACTGTGTTCAGCTGAGATCTGTTATGTGGAGCTGAAGGTTTGCCGTGCAGCACATATATCATGGATGGCTCACAACTCATGCTTATGGTCATGGACTGGAACTCAGGAACAGCCAACAACAGGGCACCCACACAGAGCATCTCCATGTAGCTTGGGAGTTTCTCACAGCTATGCTGCTGGTTTTCAAAAGGCAGGAAACAGAAGCTTCTAGGCCAGTTAAGGGCTATCTGTACAAACACTGCAGCATCACTTCTCCCTTATTTTTTTTTTTTTAATATTTTATTTATTTATTTGACAGACAGAGATCACAAGTAGGCAGAGAGGGAGGCAGAGAGAGAGAGAGAAGGGGAAGCAGGCTCCCCACTGAGCAGAGAGCCCGACGCGGGGCTCGATCCCAGGACCCCAGGATCATGACCCGAGCCGAAGGCAGAGGCTTTAACCCACTGAGCCACCCAGGCGCCCCACTTCTCCCTTATTCTATTGGCCAAAACACTTAGATTCTAGGGAACAAAGTTAGAAACTTTACTTCTCAATGATGGGAGAGTTTTAAGGTCACCTTACAGAAGTAAGAGGGGGAGGGAAAATGTTTCTGCAAACATATTTTCTTTGGAAAATAAAGTGTGCCAAAGTGTGATTATGTAGCAGATATAGAACATTTAATGTATAGCCTCTGAAAATATTTGCATATATAAAAAATAGTCAGTTGTGAATCCTAATGATATCTGTAATTAATCAGTGACTGCTGCTGCTGCATGGCCACAAGAGCTGCCATAGCAGGGTATTCTCATTTCTCAGGCTGCAAATTTAGCAGTTAAAAAGTAGATGATACGGGGCGCCTGGGTGGCTCAGTGGGTTGAAGCCTCTGCCTTCGGCTCAGGTCATGATCTCAGGGTCCTGGGATCGAGCCCCGCATCACCCCGCATCGAGCTCTCTGCTCAGCAGGGAGCCTGCTTCCTCCTCCCCTCTCTCTCTCTCTGCCTGCCTCTCTGCCTACTTGTGGTCTCTGTCTGTCAAATAAATAAAATCTTAAAAAAAAAAAGTAGATGATACAATTAGGCTAACAGTGTGGTCCATTAAAAAATATATATTTGGAATTCACAGCACCCTTTACTTTAGAAACATTTTTTGTGAGAGTGTGTATGTGTATACACACACATATATACATATGTATATATGTGTGTGTATATGTGTGTTTGTGTGCCCACAAACATATCCATTTACTTGCTGAATATTCAATTGTCACATATAGATTAGCAAAGTAACTGATAAATTCATTTTTGTTTTCTTGAAATTGATACTTAAATCAAAGCAACATTGTTAATCCACAGACAATATAGACATGATGTTACACTAAATTTATAGATACCATTAATTAGACATCTGGTTTCCCTAATTCCCCCTTATATCTTGGCTACCTAACAAATAACATTTTTAGATCTTCATTCAGTATGACAACTTAAAACCAACTTTACCATTTTACTGTAGTTTTGTTTAAAACTCACTCTGTATTGCCAGTTTCATGTTTAAGAAATGTGATGGCTTTGTCAAAAGTCAGGTTTTAGCTTCTAGGAGAAGAGAGCTAAATTTATATAAGACCATGCAAAGTAAGAGTTCTCTAATTAGATAAGGAGTTAACATTAGGACAGTAAAAAATACTGTTTTTGCAAATTTATTCTTCCTTTTTAAAAATATTTTATTTTTGCTTCATGTTTTGAAATGGAAGATTTAAAATCACATTTGGCTAGAACTATAATGCAGATGGATCAGTTCATGAAATGATTCTGAGGAGATTCCATTTCTGGCAGGAGCAGACTAAGGTTGGTCTGCCCAAAACCCCCAGTGAGAGCAAACAGAAAAATCACATAAAATTAAAACACATGTTTAAAAGCACAGGAGAGATAATATGAACTATGGTGTCAAGACCAAGAGAGAGATCCCAACTTCTGCCTTTCACCTGCAGCAATTGGTGACACTGAATGCGGTGGCTGACAGAACATTCACTAGATCTGTGAGGCTGATGCCACACAAATTGTAGTTCAGAGCCTACTGTGCCATGTAAGAAAAAACCCAAAGTAGATCCAGAAAATGGAATTACAAACCCACACACACAAAAACAAGTGATTATTATGTTGTAGGAAATAAAAGGCAAAATGAAGAATTTCCCTAAATGTATTGCATGAGCACTGGGTATGGTACATAAATAATGAATTCTGGAAAAATGAAAAGAAATAAAATAAAATGAAAAAAAAAAGAATTCCCCTAGAAAATGGTGATATTTACCAGAAAAGGGGTAACAATAGGAGAGAATCATACAGAATGTCTAGAATTTAAAAATATGACTGCAAAATGAGAACTCAAATAATAATTAAAGATAAAATTATGAAAGTAGAAAATATGTCAGAAGAAAACATCCTGCCCACTAGTACTGTGCCCACTAGTACTGTATTTTGTCAGATCCTTTCCTTCATTCATCACTAATGATTGTTAATTTTATGGGTCACCTTGACTGGGACACAGGGTGCCCAGACATGTATTCAAACATTATTCTTGTTGTGTCAATGAGGGTGTTTCTGAATGAGACTGATATTTGAATTAGTAGATGTGAATTGGTACACACACACACATCTCTTTTCTGTATCACTGCATTTTTTTCCTGAGCCATTCTGACTGACAGATACAAGCTCTAGCATGTCTGGCCTTAACCTCAGTTTCCCCTTCTGTTTACTGCTCATTTGTTGCTTAATCCTTGGATACACTTTCTCATTTCCTCTTTTCTTTGTGTAATGGTCTGATGCTGAGTGGATAAGATGGGAGAAGCGGAGGTGGAGATGGCCCAGTAGCCAAATCTTCTGAGTGAAGAGTTCAGGTGAAGGCTAAACATGTTACCTATTAAGATCCTAAAATTCCAAAAATACAGGAAAGGATCCATTTACTGTTTTCAGCCTGTAAATTTGATAAACTGACTGGAGGCAAAAATGCATTACCCGATCTTGACCTTATAGAATTATTTTTAGGGGAAAAGGATATTTAGTTTGCCTTGATTATTTATTTTTAAGGAAATATTGTTTGTCCAAATAGACTAGTTTTCAAGCACCAATATTTTTCCAGTACGGTTTTAAACTGCTAGGATCATTGGACCTTGATACAACATGGCGGCAAGACCAAAACAACGTATGTCAGCTCATGCTCTAAGCCATCAATAATGTAGCCAATAACAGAGAATGCATAAACACAATGACATCTGAATTCAAACAGGGTGAAAAATTTATTCCTAGATGACACATTTTGTCTTAATGTAGAGCTATCATGAAATTTATGTTCATAAAATGACACTGCTCAAAGTACCACAGTAAGGGGTCAGTAGAGCAGTTTGATCAGTAACTGTCAGTTCCTCTAAGCAAGTTTTGTACAACTTTTTTTTTCATAGAGAATGAAAATAGTTTTCCCAAATGTTTTGTTGCCTTTTGAGTAGCTGATGATAGTATTTTGGGGGTATTGTTTACTATTTTGATTAATATTACATATTATCTCTGACTTTTGCTTAGGAGTGAGTTTTTTTTATCTTGTTTTTGTTTCTGTTTTTTTGTTTGTTTGTTTTATAGAAGTGCTCACATAAGCAGGGCAAGAATGGGTATATAATGATTAATTTTATAGCAACTGAACATCCTGGCTTACCCTAGAGCGTCATTTCTATTTGTAAATGAATTTCAGGGACAGAACTAGTTTACACCCTAACCATACTTCCTGAGTATTATGATCTTTGGTGACTTACTCTTTCTATTCTGTCTCTCTTTTTTTTTTTTAAGATTTATTTATTTATTTATTTATTTATTTATTTATTTATTTATTTGACAGACAGAGATCACAGGTAGGCAGAGAGGCAGGCAGAGACAGGGGGAAGCGGGGATGCGGGGCTCCATCCCAGGACCCTGGGATCATGACCTGAGCCAAAGGCAGAGGCTTTAACCCACTGAGCCACCCAGGCACCACTCTATTCTGTTTCTTTTAGCTATAAAATGAAATGGTAATCATTTCCTCTTCATGTAAGGAAAAAAAATATGTATAGAGAGTATAGCATATGTATAGATATGGGATTATACTATGTAATAATATAATCTTATATAATCTAAGATTATAAAACATAATATGGAGCTTGGTATAAACCTAATAAAACATAGCATAATGAAATTTTAAGTATCTCTGTGCATTTAATAATTTTGTTTTATTTTTTTAATTATAAAATTGTGGTAGCATACATATAACTTAAAATTTAACAACTTAAGCAATTTTAAATTTTATTTATTTGACAGACAGAGATCACAAGTAGGCAGAGAGGCAGGCAGAGAGAGAGGGGGAAGCAGGCTCCCCGCCAAGCAGAGAGCCCAATGAGGGGCTCAATCCCAGGACCCTGGGATCATGACCTGAGTCAAAGGCAGAGGCTTTAACCCACTGAGCCACCCAGGCGCCCCTAAACAATTTTAAATGTGTACTTCAGTGACATTAAGTATTCTACAACCATTATTGTACAACTATTACCACCATCCATCTCCAGAATTCATCTTGCAAAACTGAAACTCCATACCTACTAAACAATTAATTCTCATCTCCGTCTCCCTCAAGCCCCTGGCAACCACCATTCTACTTTCTGTCTCTATAAATTTCATTAATCTAGAGACCTCGTATAAGTGAAATCACACAGTATTCTTTTGCTAAGCTAAGAATGATGCCCTCAGGTTTCACCCATGTTAAAGTACATTTCAGAACGTACTGCTAACTCTTTAAGGCTGAATAATATTCCATTGTATATATATATACCAAATTTTATCTATTCATTCATTGATGGACACTTGGATTGTTTCTACCTTTTGGCTACTATAAATAAAGACAATTAGCAGTCATGGTTGCAACAATGATTACCCACCTCTGTGTCTCTAATCAGAATTGACCATTAGTGATTAGGGAACAGATCCCTGATGTTTGAAGGACAGTGTCCTTATTGTCCTCCCTGAGCCCTGCAAGTTGCTCAAGGAACGTGTACACAGCTACCTGCCACAGGGCTAGACTTGGGGGATGAGTAACTATACCAACCTAATAGTTGAAATTGACCAAAATTAACCACAACTTACCATCATGCCTCCCCACAAAAGTCCCAAGGCTTTGAATATGTTCCAGAGTCTCAAAATGATTATATCATATAGATTCTGCTAATACAACTGTTGTCGAAGTGGGAAGACAGAATCCTGGTGTTTCCTACTGTGCCATCTCCCCAGAATTCTCTTTTCAATAACTATTCTGAGAAATAAATGCATTTGACAAAAATAAAGCAATTTACACTTTGTGTTTCTTCACATTTCTCTACTTAGTGCATTCATTCATGGATTGATTGTCTGCCATTTGACAGGCCTGTAAGAAACCAAGATAATTAAATTATGTAGTCTCCTAGCTTCTAAAACTTTGAAGTCTAATAGGAGGGGCAAGCCTAAGGAAACAGCTGCAGCATCCTGTGAGTACAGTTTTAACGGAACAATGCACAAGAGTCAGGGTTGTTCTGCCTTCAGCTTGGATGAGAGTGAGAGGTCCAGAGGCTGGGAATTAATACCTCATTTCACCGATGGCTACCTCCTGCATGTGAATCAATGGTGAAAGTTGGATACCTCTTCTGTTCCCTCTCGACCTTAGCTGTTCACCACTATGAAAGTTCTCTGAAACAGACAAGCCTGTCTCAAACATGGGGAATTGGGCAAACCATTAGTTTTTACCCACAACCGCCCTGTAAAATCTCTTTTCCTAAGAGTTCATGGATTTCACAAATGTGAGGATCTTCGCTTTAATCCCAGTCTTTCCTTTTCCGTATGCATTTATTCTTCAATTTATTGATTCATTCAGTAAACATTCAATTAACCTTTTTGAGCACCTAAGACCGTGTTCCAGAGACAGTGACCACAATCAAGGCACTTCGCTTGTAGCCTAGTGAGCAATACAGACATTAAATAAATAAACCTATGGTGGAGGAGATACTTTGCTTTCTGTCTGTCTGACTCTCTCTCTCTCTTTCACAACACACTCATACAATATTTTTTTTTCAATATCTATCATAGGGATTATGTTCTAATGGACTCACAAAATGAGAAAATTAGAACCATCTTTAGCTGTTTCACTTAATGCTGCTTCTTTGGTGCCACCAGCCCACATAAATGGATATTTCTTTCTTGTTTTCTCTGTTCAGTCTCTAGATCTAGCCTGAGATGGTCACTTTTAGACTGAGAAGGCTCTGTAACTCAGTTTGTTGTGTTCTTCAGTCTTCCAGAGGATATGGACATGCAATCAGTTCCAAGCCCTAATGGCTCCTATTGTTGTTACCCTTTCCTACCAGAGTAATTCAGGCCTTTCATGGAAGCAGCCTTTGAGAGCTGCTGCTATCTCTGTCTGACAGTGTGCCACATCTGTTCTGCCTTTGTCCACTCACCAGGGACAGAAGCAAAACGTCGTGGGACATCATGTACTGCATTATTGAGCAACGAGCGAGGAGGACACCCCTAGAGAAGAATGTAATTTTAAACTGGAAAAAAAATGATTAAGAATCATGGGCGTGAAAGAAACAGCAAGCAGATGTTGTAAAACATCGGTAAGGAGGAAAGAAAGGCGACAGCTGAGAGTGAATTGATTTTCCTCCTAAGTCTTGCATCCTTACTCAATCATGCCAGATGGAGAAACAATCACTAAGACATAAGGTTCTGTTGGTCTTACTGCCCTTCCCACAAGAGAACTGGTTGAAAATCCTTTCCAAAAGCAGCAGAATGATAAAAGCAAATGCACTGTTTCATTTATTAATCAAGATTCAATTTATCTCACTCATTTGAGACCACAAGCTGTAGTGGAAAAGTACAGTCTTTGAGTTAGGGAGAGGCACAGCTTTGAATCCCAATTCTTTTACTTGTATACCTGTATGACCTTGAGTGAGTTTCTTTCCTACTCTGAGCCTTAGTATTCTCACTTACACTTATAAAAGATTAAGAACTAACATTTATTGAGACCTTACTTTGTGCTGAGCATTATGCTAATCACTTTACTTTATTGTCTCATTTAATCCTTCCAAAAACCTTTAAGGTACATATTATTAGCTATTATTAGCTGGTTTCTACAAAAGCAAAAAAAAGCAAATTTAAGAAATTTATAAAGGTTGACAATATAATATGGAAGTTTGTTGCATGGGTGATAGGGCAGGAGTGTCTGGGTTCAAATCCCAGGTTCATCATGTAAGTTTGGGCATTTATCTTTTTATTTCCTTGTGCTATGGTTTCTTCATATATCTGTGATATTGTGTGTGTGTGTTCAATATCATTCTTGAAACATAACTGTTCAATAAATAATCAATATTATGGATAGCTCAATATATTAATATTATCATTGTTGCCATTTTATGATAGATTACTCACCATTTAAGTCACAGATCTAAACTTAAACCCAGGTCAGTCTGACTACAAAGTCTTCACTCTATTCATCAATAATACTGAATGTGTTGCAAGAGTTAACTGCCGTAACTCAAGGAAATCTCAACACAAATTAGGTGTCAAATACTTTCTAATTCCTCCTGGACCCTCCTCTTTTCCTTCTAGCTGTCAAGAAAATAAAACCTTGCATTTGACAAGGGCTGTGCCTCTCACTTTTAATTTTTCATACAAATTTCTCCAGTTTCCATTTGTATTCCTCAGATGGTTCTTTTTCAAGCTATCTCCTCTACTCCTTATCTTTGCTCTGCCCTGCAAAAACTGATGATATTCAGGGTTCCATACTCTGCCAAGTTTTCTCCTTCTTCTGTTCCCCTATACCAATTATATGTCAACAACCTTGATCAATAAAAGACAAATTCAGACCTATTAAGAAGAAACTGTATTTGAAAGGACCATTGCAAGGATTGGGCAAAAGAAACTGTTGTAGAGATAGCACTATAACCACAATATAAAAGTTTCTCAAGCATTAGGCCAAAGGGTTTTTCTTTTACTAGAAGGGGTAAACAAGCCTGGAAAGAACCGGGTATGGGGAAGTAAGATGAACAGGAATGACATGATTAAACAGTAGATTAGAGAATGGTTTATCCTGAGGCCATCTTATTCTCAGGAGAGGCTATTAAAGACAGGTTGTAGGCTGGCCCAGGCTGAGGGTGATCCAAAGACCACGGATCTGGGGGTAGGAAAAGAATCTTACTGAAGTCTGGTTATCAAGTATCTGATTTGACTCATCAGGAAGGACAAGTAGGTTTAATCATCTATCAGGCAAAGGATGGGAATTTAGAGGATATGTACCTGGTCTTCTCATAGGTAAGCATGAGGACATCTGTGAGTCTCACCTAAATTATTTGAGGGAAGGGTGGTTCTTTTCAGTAAGCCATTTCCTGTAACTCAAAAGGGTGGGGAGATTCTATAACATTCTCAGTTTTTCAGGATCACAGGGCCTGGGTAAAGTTAAGCCATGTCAACTCCCAAATATTACATCTAAATGTGTCTAAGTATGCCAGTTAGATACCATCACCCTGAAATAACACAAGCATTTAAAATTAGCATTTCTGGAACTAAATCTTTCCTGCTAAACCTGAAATTTCTTTTGGTTTTGATTTTCTTGGTGGTACCATAAAAAATGACATAGTCACCTAAGATAAAAGTTTGAAGATGGAAAGGAAGGAAAAAAGAGTTTTTGGCTAATCCAACTTCCTCTTTGTGTCATATATTTAACAGGTATAAACTACACACAAACAGGAGATGTCAACAAATATGTAATTTTTAAAATCAAATAAGATATATGTGGAAACAAGTAAATGACTAGGATATCAAAACAGCATGAAGACTGCTAAAGAATAGAATTATACAGGAGTAAATTGTGAGCTGAATATTTTGATATTTTTATCAAGTCATACTGTTTTCCTTTTATTAAAGATAGAATATATTTTCTTATTTAAAATATTTGAAGAAAAACATACACATATGTATGCATGTAGATGTGTAATAAAATGGGTTCATATTGTATATGCATTTTGTAACTGCCATTCTTCCACTTAAGAATATATAATGCTGGGGCGCCTGGGTGGCTCAGTGGGTTAAAGCCGCTGCCTTCGGCTCGGGTCATGATCCCAGGGTTGTAGGATTGAGCCCTGCATCGGTCTCTCTGTTCTGTGGACAGCCTGCTTCCTCCTCTCTCTCTGCCTGCCTCTCTGCCTGCTTGTGATCTCTGTCTGTCAAGTAAATAAATAAAATCTTTAAAAAAAAAAAAAAGAATATATAATGCTGGGGCACCTGGATGGTGCAGTTGGTTGTGATCTCAGGGTAATGAGACTGAGCCCTGCAATGGGCTCTGTAGTCAGTGCAGAGTCGGTTTGAGATTTTCTCTGCCCCTCTCACTTATGTTCTCTTTCTCTCTCTCTCTCTCAAATAAGAATTTTGTGTGATATATATATATATCTCCTATTTTCCAGTGCTTCAAAAAATCATTCAATGCATCATTTTGGGATTCCATGCTTTACTGGAATATAGCCATTTATTCAACCAATATTCTCTATCATTGGATATTCATATAATTTCCAATTGTTTTATATAAATATTTGTATAAATATGCTTTCTCTTCTAAGAATAAATTTCTAGAGATGGGGAATCAAAAGGAATGAGCATTTTTCAAGCACTCAATAGGGTTAAATTATCTTATAGGAAGCTACTATCACCTTGCACAGCCCAGGAAGAAAATTAAATTGTCAATTTCCTACACATTTACCAATAATACTGTATTTATAAACATAAAATCCACTTTGTGTTTAATTTGCATTTACTTGACTACTAATATGTTTGAACTTCTTCTCATATGTGTATTGGCTATTCATACTTCAGTGTTTTGGCCTGATCCAAAATTTGAAATGAAAGCACATTAAATAAATGGATACATGTATAAATGCTTTCCTTCTAAACCCCAATTTTAAATCCTAATTCTAGAGAAATAGCTATATTTTATAACTTAAAGTAGAAATAAAACTATCTGATAAAACATTTATTGAAATAATATCTACCATGTCCATTATAGAAGTCACATGTCAATTACATTATTAACTTAATCTACAAAACAAATCTATAATATAAGGATTCCCATTTTATAAAGAAGAAAATTCAGGGTTGAGAAATGTCAAATCACTTCCACTGGCTGTGTGTGCGTGCCTAAGTGTGTGTGTGTTTGTGTGTGTGTGTGTGTATAAAATAAATGATGAGGCTAGGATATTCACCTTTGAATAGTCAAATTCCTTAGTGTATCTATGCTAAAACGGTGGAATTTGATTTTGTACATACCTGAAAAACTTAAATGTTCTCTTATATTTCTTAATTATTTCTTATCAAGTGCATACTTCAGACTAGTAGATTTGTAATGCAGTGATGGTTGGGGCTAGACAAGTAGGATTTGGGGAGGAGAGTAATGATCAGAGGAAAGGGATGCCATATGTATTCCTAAGTCTGTTCTAGTGTCATTGGCACCAAGCGGAAGAAGGTTTTTGTAGGTTCAAGATGCCCAGATCTAAGCACTAAACCAATAACTGAATCATTTGATCACTTTACTTTGGATATGGTAATTTACATCTCAAATGGCGATACTCTACAGTTTCCATAGAACATTTATGGAGTGATTTACATAAATATTTGGTTTTCTGTCATGATGGTTGACTGCTCTCTGTGTTGGCACCACCCTGGGGCTGCTGTTTTAAATTAGTTCAGTGCCCTGACTTCTCCGTGGTGACCACATTATTTTTGAAACATGCATCAGAAACTCTCAATCAGATTTCCTAAGAAATAATTTCCATTAGGATCATCAATGATCTATATTTTGCTTTAGATAAATTTAAGGGACACCATATGAGCCTTTGTGATTAGGTAGTTATATGTTGAAGATAGCACAATAGTTCCTACAATTATTCATGGTACAAAAATAGTAACTTTTACAATGAAATAGACATATAGAATTAAGGAAATAT
The DNA here is from genome assembly GCA_003697995.1 of Taxidea taxus jeffersonii. Taxonomy (NCBI): domain Eukaryota; kingdom Metazoa; phylum Chordata; class Mammalia; order Carnivora; family Mustelidae; genus Taxidea; species Taxidea taxus. The sequence goes on from ML099352.1 coordinate 72,178, forward strand.
CTTGGTGTAAAACCAGCTGCTCTTATTGAAGTGCTTATAATTCCTTTCTGGCTCAACAAATGTAGGCTGTGAGCCAGAAGAGACATACATTGTCTGTGCTACCATTTTCATGCTATGAAATTAGAGAGATGTTCTTTTCAATCCTGGAAGAGGAAAAACTCAAACCATTCTCTATTATCCTGTGTAATTAAGAAGAGAGAGGGAGGAAGGAAGGAAGAAAGGAAGGAATGAAGGAGGGAAGGGGGAGGGAGGGAGGGAAGAAGGAGGGAATTGAGGGAGGGAAAGAAGAAAGAAGGATGAAGGGAAGGACAGGAGGATGGATGGAAATAAAAAAAAGAAAAGAGAAAAAAAAAGAAAGAAAAGAGAAAAAAAGGGCTTTTAATCTGTATATTTGTCTCTGGTACATTGACTCAGGCAAGAGTCACCTTCTATGCTGTAGGAGAAGGAAAGTTTGCTAATCATCATGTCCTTTGAAACATAAATCAGGAAGCCCCTGAGAGATCCCAAATCATTACCTGACTACATGCATAGCTGTAATTAATGAATGTTTGTAAAAGACTCTGAGGATGAAAAGCACCTTAATTGGAGTAACCCTCATTCATGCAAAAGCAGAAAATCTAGAGTAAATGGAAATATTAGGACATGGATGGATTATTTTAAACTAAAGCAACAAGACTCTAAATGTGATTTTTTTTCTCTTAAACTTCAGTTAAAAAATTTAAAGCTAACTATCAGTTAATGTTCCAAAGCTAAAAACAATATACTGTGTATTCTAAATAGATCTACATCCGTGTCTCATGGTACATAAGAAAAGCTGTAGGGCACCTGGGTGGCTCAGTGGGTTAAAGCCTCTGCCTTCAGCTCAGGTCATGATCTCAGGGTCCTGGGATCCAGCTCCGCATCAGGCTCTCTGCTCAGCGGGGAGCCTGCTTCCCCTCTCTCTCTGCCTGCCTCTCTACCTACTTGTGATCTCTGCCTGTCAAATAAATTAATAAAATCTTAAAAAAAAAAAAAAAAGAAAAGCTGTAACTGGTAGTTTGACTATCACCTCCCCTGACACACCTCCAATTTAAGTAAGAAAAGGAAAACTACTTTGAAAGGAATTTGTAGGAGTAAATAAATAGTTCTTTGGCTTTTTGCCTCTCCCAACAGAAGAAGTAGGGAGAGATATACTTTCCCATTTTCAAATCAAAGAGAGTGAGATTGCTATAGAATATCTGAGACTGGGAATTGCTTGTAAAAATAGAGAAATGGACATCTTACTCACTGGCTGAGGAAGAAAAGAAAAAAAAAAAGAACCCATTCTCTATGGTCATGAGGATTAGAAAAAAGACAGGAGGTTGACAAACAAACACACACACACACTTGGGGATTTAGGGGTTTTTTGACAATAGGAGTTGTTCCTTGTTTCCCCGATGAGCTCTGAAGACTGGAGTCTCACTACAGCAGACAGCAATGGTAGGAAAAGGAAAGAGAGCAAAAAATACTAGACAGTAAATCTGTACTTTAAATCATTTATTAGGCCAAATATCTCCCAAGTTGAATGACATTGGTACATGTTTTTCATGCAATTTACCAAGACACTAGATTAATTTTATTTTATTTTAGGGGATATACTTTTTGAAATTAAGGTTTAGGATACAGTCATATTCCTTCACAATCTTTAATATTACACCTAATCAATAATATAAGTCTCATGTCATTACATCTGCCTGAAGAATTAGTTCCTGAAGTAGTATCTGTCCTATTCCTCCCTTTATAGACCATGTGCATTCATTTTTTACTAGTTTGCCAAAACTAAATGTCTCAACACGTATCATATAATGTGCAGTTGTTCTTGAACACTAGGTTTGTCTGATTCAAAATCTTGATAGGCTTATGATTCCAGAGTAAGTCCTAAGTTTCTCTCTTTGCTTCCTAGACTCTAGTTATCTTCCAGAACTCAGTTGGTCTTCCGTTTTCTGAGTTCTAGATATCAGGCTCTGACTGAGTCTCTCCATAAGCCTGAGCAATTTCAGTGCATATTCAGTGCTGAGCATATTCAGTACTTATCAAATATAATTTCTTTTGTTTTTAACTTTTTTGTGTGTGCAAATGCATAGTATATTTGACAAATCTGATGCAAGGTCTCATTCAAATTGCATTTGTAGGAGCCTTCTAAAATTGCAAAGTAGCCATATTTCGTGGTACTGAGGTACTATTTCAGATTTTTTCTGATTTTGACTACTTTCACACATCTAATTATGGCACATAGGAATATTTCTGGTGTGTAGAGGGTTTAATGAGAAAGGCCTAAGAATGTTGGATATCCAATGCAGCAGATATAGTGACGTTGTCCAGCTGTGAACAGCACAGAAAAGGTGGAGTAGGAACAGTCTCACCCCTTGGAGTTCTCGGCTCAGTGGCAGCAATGAATCTGTGCCCAGTCCCAGAAGCAAAGAAGAGAAAGTGGCTATGTAGCAACAAAATCACATTTCACCTGAGCCATCAGATTGAAGAATGGGATAGGTAATGACTAAGGGATACAGAATAGCCAAGAGAGATGAAGGCTTCTTTATATCAAAAAAAGAAAAAAGAATTCAACTTGGAAAACACCTCAACTCACCTCTATCCACATTTCCTAGGTTCACTTTACATCTCTCCATCATCATAATACAAGATAAAACTTTTACAGTAAACATCTTGACACTGATAACAATGATACTCACACCAGCAGTGGAACTGGACAAGGGTTTGTAATTTGGGGTTTGGTGATAGTGGAAGAGAGCCTTTGTGTTTTGAAAGAAGGATGGACTTGGGGCACCTGGGTGGCTCAGTGGGTTAAAGCCTCTGCCTTTGGCTCAGGTCATGATCTCAGGGTCCTGGGATCAAGCCCCACATTGGGCTCTCTGCTCAGCAGGGAGCCTGCTTCCCCCTCTCTTTCCGCCTGCCTCTCTGCCTACTTGTGATCTCTGTCTGTCAAATAAACAAATAAAATCTTAAAAAAAAAAAAAAAGAAAAGAAAGAAAGAAGGATGGACTTCTGTGAAGTCCTACACCCTTACACCCCTGTCCTGGGCTGGCCCTGATTTAGTCCTCTTTACGCTAATCCAACAACCCTGACTAGAATGAAATGTACTCACCAGAAAACGCGTTTTCACACTCTGAAGAGTAATGGTCTAAGACTTCACGTTGCTGTTGGCTATTGGAATTTTAATTGATGATAATAGGATTCCTTCTCCTCCCTTTTCTTTTATTCCCTTTTTTCCTCCAGAAAGACTCTTGAGAGGAAAGAATGCCAAATATATTGACTCTATGAATACACTGACTCTACACTGCCTCAATATATTGTCAGACATTTTCACAAATAAATATATTTTCAGATTATTTTGAACGTTATTTTGACTAAACTTATCTTTGCATATTGCTTATAAAGAACCTATCACCCAAGGGGCACCTGGGTGGCTCAGTGGGTTAAGGCCTCTGCCTTCAGCTCAGGTCATGATCTCAGGGTCCTGGGATCGAGCCCCACATCGGGCTCTTGCTTGGCGGGGAGCCTGCTTCCCCCTCTCTCTCTGCCTGCCTCTCTGCCTACTTGTGATCTCTGTCTGTCAAATAAATAAATAAATAATTAAAAAAAAAAAAAAAAAAAAGAACCTATCACCCAAACATCCACTTTCAGTGATTCCCTAACTTAGGCCTTATGGGAGTAAACAAGGGGAAGCCAGGATCTTTAGGGAGCTCCATGTTCTTTTGTTGGCTGAGGAAGACCTGCAAATGTATTATACGTATGGGGGAATCTCAGGTATGTGACATGTGAGTGGGTATGAACACGTGCACGTGTGAGCACATCTGCAGAGGAGAGAAGTGAACATGCAAATGTGTGTGTGTGTGTGTGTGTGTGGATGTGCATGTGTGTTTATCTGAAGAGGAAAGGAGTTTTAGGAAAATAAACATAAATTAGGCATTGAATAATAAAAATCCCATCTTTATTACATTCTGTGGTAGAATTCTGGAGTTGTGCAATCTTGGTGAAGTCATAGACCTGGGGTCTCAACTTTTTTCTTTAAAAAGGGTGTTTTATTTACTTATCCTAGAGTAAAAGGAAACTTGGTAAGATTATATATGTGAGAGTGTTTTGCAAAGTGTAAAACATGTTAGGAATGTTTTGCTATCATCATTATTTCTATCCTCCTAAGGTATATACCCATCTCCTCTAAAATGCAAATCAATGTAATAAAACAAAGCACCTTGAAAGCACTAATGTTGGAATCCTGATGAAGCTGGCCTTGCCTTCCTTAACTTCGCCTTCACCTTCCACCAGACAAACTTATCAGCTCAAGATAAAACCAAAACCAAAAATACAAACAAACGAATAAAAAATTTAATGTCAGGTTTGTCAAATTCCGGTTTAAAGCAGAAGTATAATCTATATAATCTATATATTGTAAATATCTCCATGAATATGCAAAAATAGGGTCTTGGAGGACAAGCAGAGGCTCCAACCCCAACCCCATCTTAACTCAGGAGCAGTTAGGCTGCTTGAATTTCAATCCTGTCCACACCAGTTATTCATTGTTATACAAACTGCTTAACGTTCCCTTGCCTAATTTTTTTCACTTGTATTTGAGGAATAATAATTACTTTCTAAGACTTTTGAAAGGATTAAAATTTTAATAGATGTCACTCTAAAGAAAAGTATATGATAATCAATTCATAGTAATATTTAGATTTATTGTTATTACCAGCATAATAAGATCATCAAACTACAGCAGCCTCCAAAAAATACTATGGATGAGAAAGATAATTTCATAGTGATATCTAAATTTTGTTCATAAAAGGTAAATATGAAATTATAAGCAGAAAAGAGGAGAAAAACATTTTGGTTAAAAAATAAAAACTTTGCACCTGGGTGGCTCAGTGGGTTAAAGCTTCTGCCTTCAGCTCGGGTTGTGATCCCAGGGTCCTGGGATGGAGCCCCGCATCGGGCTCTCTGCTCAGCGGGGAACCTGCTTCCTCCTCTCTCTCTGCCTGCCTCTCTGCCTACTTGTGATCTCTGTCAAATAAATAAAAAAATAAAATCTTTTGAAAAATAAATAAATAAATAAAAACTTTGCAAAAATGATAAGATGTAATAAAATAATACACATGCATAAAGTCCCTGATTAGAATGACTCAAATAGGTTGTAGGGCATGGATTGAATGGAAGCAAAAATTAAAATTAAGGTGATGTGTTAGCCTTGATAATGAAAATTAAAGTCAAACACCTGTCATATTATCTGAAGCATAAACATCTCAAAAACTGAGTTTCTTGTCATTATAAACTCTTTCCAGCCTCTCCACCTTATGACCAGTATTCCCAGAATAAGAACATCAATTACTTTAAGTCCAAAATCCTTAAATGATTAAAACTAAACAGGGAAGTTAAGATCCTAATTTCCAGCTGTTAGCTTGGACCTTGCAGCACACATACCTTACATGTCTAAAGGCACATGCACCTGGAGCTTCTGTATGTCCTTGTCTATGGTTGTGCCCTTTTCAGACAGCTGCAGATATTCCAAGATGGTTCAAAGTCTAAATATTTATATATGTAGTTTTGCTTATCTTCCTTTTCTCCTGAATGTTTAGCTTCACAAATTGTAGGCATGCTAAATCTTTAAGAAATTGATGGGGAAATTAGGAGGGCAGACAGAACTTAATATGGTGCCAAGCATGAGAGAGCCCAAGGAAAACAGGATGAGTTGATTATTAAAATAAGTAAAATACCCCAACTAGTGTTTATGGAGGCAGGCAGAAGAGTGTTTAATGAGCTCCAGGAAAATAATCTGAAACAGAGGAAGAAGCAAAGCAAATCTCCAAGCGTGGCATTATATACCAAAGGATTAGCAAAGACATCTTACCTTCACCTTCCTTAGGAACAGTCTCAGTGATTTAACATGTCAGAGAGATTTTAATGACACACTACTGCAGTTTTAATTAATTTTTTCATCCATATGCAAGCACTCAATTAAAGCTTACCTCCTCCCCATATGCTCTAAGATTTGCTAGTTACATTTCAATTTAATGCATTGTTGCAGTGGTAGAATGTTAGAAGTGTTTTTATTTACACATGAGGTCAAGATATTTTTCATTATATATTTATTTATTTATTTATTTTTAATATGGTATTTTTTAGAAGTCTGACCTGTTTAACAGGTGGGAAAGGACACAATACCTACTAGGTCTCGGTCTCGGTAAGAGGCGATTTTGTCTCTCTTTCCACAGGGATACTTGGCAATGTTTAAGGACATTTATGATGTCACAACCAGGACTATGTTACTGGCATCTAGTGGGTACAAGGTAGATATGCTGCTAAACATCCTATAATGCACAGTTCAGCCTCCCACAACAATGAGTTATCTGGAACAAAATGTTAGCAGTGCTGAGCTGAGAAGTCTTGCATTAGGTGGTTTTTCACTATAAGAAACATTTGCTTTGTACTGAATACCCCCACTTTTTCTGACTGTATACAAATGGTAACTACTTTCTTGTCATTGGAAATCTCTGTATCAGTGCAAACTGAATGATCTAGTTATGTCAAACACAACTTTGCAGTAGGGGAAGACAGGGGGTAGGTAAGATAGAAGTAAAGCTTGGGACTCTGTTTCTACTTCTGTAAAATGATCAGTTTTGGAACTTGGGGAAGAGGGAAAAGAATGCATTTTCTTGTGAGTTTATAAAGAACTGAAAATGTTGAAAATGATCATAAGGAAGGGAGGAATTCTAGCTGAAAATGGCCAAGGATGACTGCTATTATAACCAAAAGATTTAAGGAAAATTTGGAATTTTGGCTTAGTTGGTTTTCAGCAGCAGTATTTTTAAAAAATTAAATGCTTAGAGGACATCTGCCTACTAAAATAGAGTAGGCATTATAAGGAGTTTCAGGTGAAGAGTCAGCAAGGAAGGCACATATTTCTTGACTAGTCACTATTGCCTTTGTTCTCTGCATGCCTATAAATAAAAAGAAGAATAAAAGCTGACAGCAGATATGAAAAGTTTCTCTATGAAGGAAGAAAAGATTTAACAAAATGAACAGATATTTGCTTGGAAAAAGTCCTGAAAATATTAGATCTAGCATTTTTTTCAGATATATGGAAACATACACATTTAGGTAAATGTATAGAAAATAATACTTATCCCAGACATTTTTCTATGAAGACATATAGAAAAAAAGCCTATGACCTGAAAATTAGGTGATTGGAAGATGTACTAAGAATGAAAAATATCTGTTGGGGAATAAAATATCTTTGTGGGTGATCAATGCTGATATTTGACAGTTATTTTTCATTTTCTCTTCTGAAAACCTCTTAGGATCACACTTCCTAGGATCATAAGACTCATCATGGCCAATAACTTTTGAGCAAAAGTAACATGTATCACTTCTGGGACCTTTGCTTATAGTATAAAATTACCCAGAGCTCTATTTTTCTCTGCCAATGCCAATGGTAATACTGCAGATAGCAGGTGCTCTATTAGCCTGAGTCCCAGAGTGAGGACAGTGAGCTGATTTTGAAGGTTAGAACATGTTATGATGAGGCAAGTCATTTGGTAAAACTATTGTTTGTGCTGACTTGGAAGGCAGATAAGGTACTGTGGTTGACAGAATGATACGGCCCTAAAAGTGTCAACATTCTAATTCCCAGTACCCTCAAATGTATTATTACCTTGCATGGCAAAAAGGATTTTGCATATGTGATCACATTAAGGTTCATGAGACAGAGAGATTATTTAGGTAGTTCCAATATAACTACGAGGTCCTTACAGGAAGAAGAAAGGAAGCTCAGAGGAGATACAAGGAGGGATATATATGAAAATGGAGGTAAATGCTACAAGCCAAGGAGGCACAGAGCCTCTAGAAACTAGAAAATGCAAGGAAATGGATTCTTTCTCAGCACTTTCAGAGAAATAGAGCTCTGATTTTAGCTTCATAAAACGAATTCTGGATTTCTGACCCCCAGAAGTTTAAGATATTAATTTTTTTAAAAAAATATTTTTTTAAATTATTTATTTATTTATTTATTTGACAGACAGAGATCACAAGTAGGCAGAGAGGCAGGCAGAGAGAGAGAGAGGAGGAAGCAGGCTCCCCGCCGAGCAGAGAGCCCGATGCAGGACTCGATCCCAGGACCCCGAGATCATGACCCGAGCCGAAGGCAGTGGCTTTAACCCGCTGAGCCACCCAGGCGCCCCAAGATATTAATTTCTTGACAAATGGTCAGCTACACTTGCAAGCCATCTATGAACCAAATAGCAGTCCCTAACTGAATACCAAATCTAGTTGACACCTTAATCTTGGACTTGTAGCCACCGGAACTAGAAGAAACAAATTTCTGTTTACAGGCTACCCTGCCTGTGGCTTATATTTTTTATTTTTATTTTTTTACAGCAGCCCAAATGAACTAACACAGCATGTACAGAGAAAAAATTCAAATTGTTGAATAGACAAGATAAGTTCCTCTGTGTGAATGAAATTTTCTGATTTTGATTTTAAAGGTGAATGATTTTGTTGTCTTTGAATTTAAGGTATGGTTGTAAGGCCATAATGGTGCTTTTAGTGGGAGTTGATATTGGAATCATCCTCTTCAGCACAAGTCCTGGGGGCAGAGTTCATCTTTACTGGAAATCTTTAACTGACAGAATGACCACTGTCAGTTGTGGGAAGACTTATATTTCATGGGGCAGTCATGACCCAAGTTAGGGTAGATAAAGATTTCAATGGAGATGATTATTTTTTCTACATATGGGAATGTGTGGCTATGGTCAGAATCCAGTGTTATTTGGAACTGGAATTCTTCTCATAAGGAACCTTTTTTATACTACTTCATCAAATCTTATTTACTATTAAATACCAGATTAAAATTAACCTCTTCAGGCAAGCTTTCTTTTTTTATATCTCTGAAAAGTAGTCAGGAACTAAGCTATATAGTTTAATATATCACTTTGTGTATGTGTGTGTGAGAGTGTGTGTGTGTGTGTGTGTGTGTGTGTGTGTGTGACAGACAGAGACAGAGACAGAGAAAACATACTATAAGAGCTGGAGCTCTGTTTTTACTACCTGTAGTTAATTTATAAAAGAACAAACACCCCTCATTCTCAGTCATTATGGACTATGAGTACGTGTAACCCTTTCCTATACTAACACATCACAGGTAAACTCATGAACTAGATCAGAATCATGAGAATATTATATCTTCTTAGCCACAGTTAATAGTTGAGAGATGAGCATGTGACTCAAAAAAGAAAAATAATATTAGAGATCACACTGCAATATTTCCCGGAAAGATTACGAAAGAAATGGACTGAGATTATGAGCTATGTAAATAATATAGGCCTGGGTACCAAGAAATGCTATGGTCTTTTTGTCAACATACTGCAGAGGCAAAAAAAAGGCAGGGGGCATTGAAAAGAAGATAAACTTAGGTAGTAATGTTTAAGTATCTGGATCTAGCCATATCTGAAAGTAGAAGTACCCTTTGTATTTTACAGGCAAGTGGATAAATAAATCACTTCCCATCTTTTTATCTTAAATAAACTTGAGTTAGATTACTGTCACTTGCTAACAAAGTAATCATAATACAACAACTTGGTATCCTCAGCACATAATCAAATACTAAGCACCTAGGAACCATTTAACATGCTGTTTAGTGAGTGTCTTACTAGTCAGTTTGGGCTGCTTTTAACAAAACACCATAGACGGGGCTGCTCAAACAACAGAAAATTATTTTTCATGGTCTGGAAACTAGAATTGTGAAATCAGAGTGCCAGCATGGTTGGGTTCTGGTGACCGCTCTCTTCCTGGCTCACAGATAACCACTTTCATGTTGTGTCCTTACATGGTGGAGACAGAGGAGAAGCTCTCTGGCAACTCTTCTTAGAAGAGTACCATCCCACCGTGAGCTCTCCACCCTCATGAACTCATCTAAACCTAATTACTACTTAAAGTCCCCATTTGCAAATACTGTCACATTAGGGGCTAGGACTTCAACACATCAATTTTGGAGGGACACAAGTCCACAGCAACTAGTAACTGAATAAATAAGTTAATCAGAAGATATATAATATCTGTAGAAGTTATTATGCTGGCTTTATTTCTGAAATTAACTTTATAATGATGATTATAGCCACTTTAATATGGGTCATGGCTGGGCGAAGGAGACTAATAAGTGGTTCAAGTCCTAAAGCCACAGGTGAAAATATGAAACAAGAAAAACTGAATTCTTATGGGTATTTGACGGATATTTATTAGATTTCCTGAGTGTAGATCAACTAGTAGCCTCTATATGCCATAATTTGGGGATACTGAAATATTGCATTTCACATGGACCTTTTTGTCAAGTAGATAAATAACTTTTAGCAGAAACAATTTCTCCAGAGAATGTAAACAATATAATAATCCAATGCTGCTATACAGGTACAGCCTATTGAAATTCCATAATATCCAATGACTAAGGTAAAAAGAAATTTGGGTGGATAAAATAATTGCATGAAGAACAGCACTCTAAAGGAAACCTGACTTCATCATCACTTGCAGCAAATGAGAAAAGTATTTATGGAAGTAAATATGAGAGGAGAAAAGAGATTCCTGGTGGAAGGAATCAGAATTTCTGATCATTGCAAACTCTTCCTGGTTCTATATACTAAGAAAGAGCAAACCAACCTCAAGGTTCTTAAAATCATCAGTCAGTAAAATTGTGGATATAAATTTCTCCATCACAGTCAGTTAAAAAAGGATCTATTTCAATAGTTCTGCTCTCTCCTTAATATAATCTACATAGACAATTAGCTAAAATCACATATATGTTTTCAATTCCTTGGTTTATTTCTATTTCTATTTAACTAAAATCATTCCAATGGCAGATAGAGCTATGAAGGACATTTTATATAGGCTAATATGTTTCCTCTGTAAACTGACTAAGCAAGTAAAAATATTAGGGAAGCAAATCCCTAAGTAGATCTCAACTAATCTTAGTGTTTCAAGAAAGAACAGAGACTGAGGTTATAGAGCATCAGGTTTTCTATTATTCTGATCTATTATCAGAGGCCAAGAATACTTAACAGTTGCTTTTTTTTCTTTTTTTTTTTTTGCCAAAATGAAGCTCGAAACCAGTGAAGTACTTTTTGACAAGAGAAAACCATAAGCTTTATCCCTACTCCAACAAATGTACTTTCCCACTGATTCTGCAGGTGCTTGTTGGTGCATAGTTTTGAGTTTCTGGGTCCTCAGACAAAATGAATATATCTACACATTTAAAGCTGTGATGTTAGTTTAGCAACCCTTATGGGAATAAATATAAGCATGTGCATTCAAATGGCTAAGCTGAATCACCCACGCTATCATTCTAGCTGTCTGTCATCGAATGAGTAGTAAAATATCAATTTAGTTCATCTTATTCTTTATAAAACAACATATATTATGTTAGAATTAATTGAGTATAATTAATTAATTTTGAAGCCACACAAATTTGGTTTTGGTTCTAGCATTAAATACCAACTGTATAAACCTAGACAAGTTTCTCTGAGGTTCAGTTTCCTCACGTGCATGATGGATGTATTCATTATTACCACATTTAAACTCCTATTTTTGCACTGGAGTAGATTATGTACTCAGAATAATTCTATCAAATATAATAAAGTGTCACATGGTAGGCAAAAAATATGCATTAGGGAGACATTTTTCACTGTAAAATCCACTAAATATCCTAAATGTCAATCAATGGTGGTCCAGTTGAATAAATCATGACAAAAGCATATTACAAAGTAATAGTAGAAAGAGAGAGAGGAAAAAAAAAGAGGAATATCTCTATATATTACAGTAGAATATATTCAGAATTTACTGCTGGTTTAAAAAAAGCTAAGTATAAAATATGTATGGAAGGCTAAATTTATCAAAAAGATAAGAATGTTTATGTTTAAATGTATTAGAGAATCAAAAGAAGGTTGTACATGAAACAAAATGACTATAACCAATAAGAACAAATGAAGAGGATAAAAGGAGAGAACGAATTTAGAATGTTTTTAGATTTATTAGAATATATGTTTTTTTAGATTTGCCTTTGTAATCATATAAATAATTTATAAAATTTTAGAACAAAATTAAATTCAAAATAGTAATATCTAAAAACAATGAAAATAAAATAAAATAAATGAATTATTTGATGGAAATAAAATTGACAGTTTCTAGATGATGATTTACAGATACCTTGAAGAAATGGCTGATTCTTAGTTAAGGATGAAAATATATAAAATTAACTGTGAACATTTTGGGGTAACAGAAGGAAAGGAAACTACTAAAGACTACTAGGATCATGTTTAAGACTCAGGAGCCACATTAAAGAAATGACTACTGGCAAACAATGGGATAATTAGATATCAGTACAGAGAATGGTAGCAATAAATTGAATCCCACAAAATATGTTAACATCATAGATTTATAATGATAATGACAGCATACATACTATTACATAGACCATTGTTAAGATGTTAGTAAATCAACTCATCACTTTGAAAATAACAAATAAAGATAAATAATCAAGTATAATGGAAGTATAATTGGAAGTATAATGTACTTCCAATACAGTTTGAAACTAAAGCACCTCAAAGTCAGCTTTTACCCTTGTGGGTTTCTGCTGAATTAAAGACACTGGAGCTTCTACCTTTATGGCAGCATACTGAGCAAAGAATAAAGAGATGAATCTACATACCTGGCTAAGGAGGGAACTCTAAAAGAAGGATGAGGGCAGTAAAACTGAGGACTCAAAACAACAAACCAGGCCAGAGGCAAATTTGTAGTAAGATTTTTATGCCATTCTTGTCACTGGAGAACCCTCATTTTTATAACTATGGTCCTGCAAAAGATGCTAAAAGAAAAAAAAAATCTACGGGACCTGCTTTTAAATCAGGCCATGAAAGAACCCATAAAAATAAAATCCTAAGAGGGGCACCTGGGTGGCTCAGCGGGTTAAAGCCTCTGCCTTCGGCTTGAGTCATGATCCCGGGAGCCCCACATTGGGCTCTCTGCTCCATGGGGAGCCTGCTTCCTCCTCTCTCTCTCTGCCTGCCTCTCTGCCTACTTGTGATCTCTGTCTGTCAAATAAATAATTAAAATCTTTAAAAAGAATAAAATAAATAAGAATAAAATAAAATAAAAAAGAATAAAATAAAATCCTAAGAAACATTATCTCCTCACAGACAAAAATTTAAAAACAAAAGAAAACAGGCATGGAATTAAGAGCTAGATAAAATAAAATAAACAAAATCAAATATGTAGACTTCAGATGTTAACCAAATCCTGTAAGATATGCTTACACACTGCTCTTAGAAGAATTAGGCACTGTCCATACCACTCCACTAGTAGAAGACAACTGAACTTGAACTCTCTCCAGGACTCTGACCTATGCAAGTATTAACTTTGCTGATTTTCGTCTGTATCTCTCACTGTAATACACTGTAACCATGAGTATAGCAACTTTCTGAGTTCTTGCAAATAACTGAACCTGAAGGTGATGCTGGGGACCACCAACACAGTAACTTAGGTAAGAAAGTATAAAAGTGGTGTCACACATCTACAGTTTCCCCAGATGGGAAAGGGACCAAGTTGCCCTGTAGCGCCTAAGATTGACTTAGTGTCCCACAATAAAACTGCACAGTTCTAAGACGAAATAAGGATAATTACATAAAATGTCAAATGGGAGCAAAAGTAGCATTAATTCCTTAGCACATGTTGTTTTCTGTAAGGCATATTATGGAGCCCAATGTGGGGCTCAAACTCACAGACCTGAGATCAAGACCTGAGCTGAGGTCAAGAGTCAGACATTCAACTGACTGAGCTACCCTGGTGCCCCTATGTAATAGTTGTTTTTATTTATCAGGCACATCTTTATCCCTACTAGGATGTCTTATGATGTGGAAGACCAAAAAATAAGTAAGTACAATGAGATCTTCAACTATAGCACTTCGTAAGTTCCACGGAGGGTCTCAAGAAGGAGACTGTGGGATTCCTGTGTCTATATTTAGCACATGCTCTACCTGGCTATGTGCTCAAAAGCATGGCTTTACATCCATTAAGACTTGGGTCCATGTCCTCTTTCCACCAACTCCATTACTATCTACGTGAGCTTTATAAAAACCTTCAATCTCTGTTTAGTTTCAACTGCCCATTCTTGCAGTGGGGAGAATAATATTACATTATGGTGCTTTGTGATTCTATTTTAATACATAACATTATACATAATGATTATGTAGGGTTTTGGTAAATATCAAATGAGAATATGCTTGCAAATCATTTAGCACAGTGACTAAGCAGCTACAGATACAGACTATTCAATTAAATATTCTTCTAATTATTGTAAGTAGCAGTAGTTAGTAGTTGCAGCAGCAGTCATGTGAGTCCTTTGTAATCACTAAATCATCACACACCTGTAAGGGATAGTTGGTCACAGCACAATGTTCATATGCTGCAAGTTCATAGGTTCTTTCATGCTAGCTGGCAAGCCACTTATTAACATGGTTCTCACAGTGCTGAGCAGGCAGACATCTTATATAGTAACTTACTGCTTTGTAATATAGTTATGGAAATAAACAGATAAATACAATGAACCTGCCATGCTTTATTCACAAATATGAAGTTTTGAGCCCAGGGTAAAAAATACATAAAGTTCAGGACACACCAGTAGGAAAACACATTCCCAAGCAAGCTGAAGATTAATCTGCTCAAGACATTTGCCACACTCTACCAATTAAGGTGCACTACAGTGACCCCTAAATGAGAAGTTAAACTAAGAAAATCTGACTTCAGAGTGAGATTTGGAGACCCTGTGCTCCAGAGGGTTTTAGATATGAACACAAAGACCAGGGACAGAAATAAGTTTAGCCTAGCCTGTGCATTAGCTCCACAAAAGCTGTTAGAGCATTTCTGAAGTTAGCAGAAACTTCCACTGACCTAATCAGTGAACCTCTAACCAAAACAAACTGCTTATTTGCTGAAACCTGAGCCACAAGCTTATTTACTATTGTTTTGTTATAACTGGTTTTTTTTTTATAATTACAAGATTTATTTATCATTGAATAAGATCATTCTGAGAAAAATACAAGAGAAATTAATATTGCAGAGTAGAAGGATTGAATATTTTGCACAGCTTTGTTTCAAAGATTGGAATTTGGTCTCTTATCTTTCAATATAATCTCCAAGGAGATTCTTTTTTTTTTTTTTACTTTATTTAAGCTTTATTTAAACATATGATGTAACCCCACCACCCTCACCCAACCCCTCTTCCCCCCACCCCCCTCAGTTTGTTTTATGACATTAAGAGTCTCTTTTGGTTTTTCTCCCTCCCGATCCCATCTTCTTTCATTTTTACTTTTCCTACCACCTTAACTCCCACCCCCGTTGCATCTCCACTTCCTCATATCAGGGAGATCATGTGGTAGTTGTCTTTCTCCAGTTGACTTATTTCGCTAAGCATAATACGCTCTAGTTCCATCCATGTCGTCGCAAATGGTAAGATTTCATTTCTTTTGATGGCTGCATAGTATTCCATCGTATATATATACCACCTCTTCTTTATCCATTCATCTGTTGATGGACATCTAGGTTCTTTCCATAACTTGGCTATTGTGGACATTGCTGCTATAAACATTCGGGTACACGTGCCCCTTTGGATCACTACGTTTGTATCTTTAGGATAGATACCCAGTAGTGCAATTGCTGGGTCATAAGGTAGCTCTATTTTCAA
>RCUC01119162.1:0-10685 GCA_003697995.1 Taxidea taxus jeffersonii
CCCCCCTTGAATCTTCCACCTGACTTAATCTTCTCTCTCAATCACCACATATTTATGTCTCACCCAGGCATCAAGGTCTAGCTCAAAAGTCATCGTCTCTGTGAAAAACATAAACAAACAAACAAATAAATAAATGCAACAGATCATTAAGAACACGCTTCATTCTGGGAACACATTTATCTCCTCTAACTCTCATAACCACCATGTCAGGTCCGTGTTACTACATCCATTTTGTAGGTAAAGAAGCAGGTTCAAACAGTTTAAGAGCACACAGCTAGTCAGTGACAAGGCTAAAATTCAAGCCCAGGTGTGCTGAGCCCAGATCCTGTTCCCTTGACTATAATATTATTTTACCTCCAAATCCAGCAGCCATCAACCCTGACCCCTCACTAGGATCACTTGATGCCCAGGCCATGGCTCAGACCAATCACAAAGAGTTTCTGGGATGGAGCCCTCTACATTTTAACGGTCCCCAGGGAACCCCAGTGTAAACCCAGGATTGAGAACCACTATCTTACTTGATCTCCTTCACCCTTTCAACAGTACCTCTTGCTCCCTCTGAATTCCCACACCACTCTGTTTCCACCTTAGCCATTCAGTCATTCATTCACTCACTGATCCCTTACTGGGTACCAGTCACTACACAGAGCTCTGGTGATCAGCATGAAATAAGACCATACCTCTTGTCCTTATGCAGCTATTCTTAAATGTAATAAAGGCACAAATGTGAAAAGACAAAACTTGTAGAACAAAATATAGTAGAATATCTTTGTGATTTGGGGCAAGGAGAGATTTCTTAAACAAGACACCAAAGGCATAAACCATAAATGAGAAACTGATCAATTTGACTTCATTTTAAATGTAAAAATTTTTTCTTTAAAAGATACCATTAAAAAGTGGAAAGGCAGAATGCCTGGGTGGCTCAGTCGGTTAGGCAACTGCCTTTAGCTCAGGTCATGATCCTAGGGACCTGGGATCGAGTCCCACATTGGGCTCCTTGCTCAGCAGGGAGCCTGCTTCTCCCTCTGCCTGCTACTCTCACTGCTTGTACTCTCTCTCTCTCTGACAAATAAATAAATAAAATCTTTTTTTTTAAATAATTAATAAATAAATAAATAAATAAAAAGTGGAAAGGCAAGCCACAAACTGGGACATAAAATTTGCAACATAAAATTTATCACAAAAGATTGGTATTTAGAATACATAAAGAACTCCTACAAATAAATAAGAAAAAAATCCAGCAGGAAAAAGTATATGCATTTCATAGAAGAATAAATACAAATGGCTAAGAAACATTTGAAAAGATGCTGCTCTACCTCATTAAAAATTAGAGAAATAGAAATTAAAGTGTAGTAAGATACCATTTTACACCAAATGGATTGTCAAAATTTTCTAAAGTTTGGCTACATTAAGTGTTGCCAAGAATGTAGAGTGATGGAGATGTTGAGATATTGCTAGTGGGTGTGTAAATCAGTACTGCAAACAATTGCAATACAATGTAATAAGTATATAATAGGTGGAGCAGGAAGTGATTAGGACCTATGGCAGGTGGGGCAGGAAAGAGCCGATGAAGGCTGGGATGAATAACAGTTACTGGCCAAAGGAAGGGAAGGGTGTTGCAGGTAGAGGGAGGGTGAGCATGATACATTCAAGGCAAAAAAAAAAAGGGAGTGTGCAAGGGCCAGGTCAAGAGGGCTACAAACTGTGCCCAGGAGATTGGACTCTAAGGGCCATGGGAGAATACTGAAGGGTCTTCAGCAAGGACATAATATTCATTCATTCAACAAAAAGTCACTGGCATTTGCCATTGGGCAGGTTCCACATAGGCTCTGGCTCTACATAATTGTGTCTGTTCTAGAAATTTTACTCTAGCTATAGGGTGGAGAACAGGTTGGAGGGTCACACAACTAGAAGCAGGGACACTAAAGAGGAAGTGAACCAGAGGTTGTCATGTGGACTGGGGAGCAATAGAAACAGAGGGTGTAAATGCATGGAGACATGAGGCACTTGAAAAGTAAAAGGAAACCAAGCATGACGGTTCATTAGACATGAAGTTAGAGTGGTGAATGAGGAGAAGGGCTCAAGGTGATGCTCTAAGTGTCTAGGTGGATGGTGAGACTTTCATAGGCTAGGAATCAAAAAAGAAGGTGAGAAGTGGAATAGTTTGGCATAGTTAAGAGACAGAAGAAGACTAGACAGGCGACTGGGAAAGGAATGATGGAAGGAAAAGCTAGGTAATGTGGAAGAACTGAGGCAAGAGGGGATTGTAGTTTGAGAAGAAAATGATCAATTGTGTGAAATACCACTGAGAAGTCAAGTTTTTTTTGTTTGTTTGTTTTCTGGTTTTTGTTTTTAAAGGCTGAAAATGATCATTGACTCTAGGGACAAGGATGGCCTTCATGAGAGAAGTTACAATCAAGCGGAGGGAGGAAGCAAAAGCGTTGAGGCCTAAGGAGTAGGAGGGAAAACAAGTGAAGGCACTTTTTTAAGAGAAACAAAGCAGTTTTGTTTTATTTTGTTTCATTTTAATTCATATAAGCAAGGCACAAGAGAGTATGGTAAGAAGGAGCCAGTAGAGAGTAAAGGGTCAAAAATGAGGGAGAAAGATACCAACAGCAAGGTCCTTGAGAAGATGAGTATTCCACTTCAACTCTAACTGGGTATACTTCAGTTCTAGCAATAGCCATCCAGAGTTAGTGCAGACCCCACAAGTTAAAGGTCATAGTCCCCAATAAGACTGTCCTGACCAGCGAACACCCACACTTCTGACTGACTGGTTACAAATTCAGAAGTTCCCAAGACCCCCTCATGTTTTTTAATTAGTTAGAAAGATTCACAGAATTCAGGAAAGTGCTGTTATTATTATTATTTTATTAAATAGGATACAAATCAGGAGAACCAGCCAAATGCCAAGATATAGAGGAGGAGGTCTGGGAGGGAACTGAGTTTCCATGCCCTCTCCATGTGGAATCAGGACACACCACTCTGTACATCACTGTGTTCAACAAAAGGATACTTCTCCAAGCTCTAGTGTCCAGAGTTTTTCTGGAATCTCATCATGTAGGTATAATTAATTAAATCTTTGGCCATGTGAGTGAACTCAATCTCTAGTCCCCCTCCTCTTTGCTCCCAGGAGGCTGGGAGGAAGAGTTGACTGATACCATCATGTGACTCAAAGCCCCAATCTTCTAATTACATGGTTGGTCTTTCTGGAGACTAGCCTTCCACCTGAAGTTATCTAAGGGCACTGCCAAGAATAAAAAATTCCAAGAGTTTCAGAAGTTTCCTGATAGGAATCTAGGGCAAAAAAACAGATACACCCTTTATTATACAACAGTGGATCAAGAGGTTGCAGGCCTGGGTAGAAGAAAGAGCCCATGTAGGATAAAAAGCCTCACCATTCCAACAACTGGGTGGCTCAGTGAATTAAGCATCTGCCTTTGGCTCAGGTCATAATCCCAGAGTCTTGGGATAGAGCCCCAGGTCAGGCTCCTCAATCAGCAGTGAGTTTGCTTCTCCCTTCCCCTCTGCTTCACCCCAACCCCTGCTCATGCTGTCTCTCTCAAATAAATAAAATCTTAAAAAAAAAAAAAAAAAGGAAAAGCTGTGGGAGCTCTCACATGATGGTGTCTATTTTTTTTAATATTTTATTTATTTATTTGATAGTCAGAGATCACAAGTAGGCAGAGAGGCAGAGAGAGAGAGGAGGAAGCAGACTGTCCACAGAGCAGAGAGCCTGATGCAGGGCTCAATCCCACGACCCTGGGATCATGACCTGAGCCGAAGGCAGCGGCTTTAACCTACTGAGCCACCCAGGCACCCCTGATGATCCTTGAGCAAGGTCCTTGAGAAGATGAGTATTCCACTATAGTCTATTTTTCAAGGACTAAGTATGAGGGAGAGAGGTAGGGTCAGTATTTGAGGTCAGTGGGGAGTATTTGAAATGACTGCTATGCACAGCACACTAGGAGACGTTCACAGGACTGCCAGACAATGTCAGAGCCCAGTGGGTGGTGGTGCCCATTCATCAGGGAGGCAGTCATCTGTAAGGCTAGGCAGTTTTCTCCAACAGTCCCCAGCAGCCTCAAAAGAGATTCAGAAGAAGCAGACCATCAATATAAGCAGAACTGGGGTTTTGCCTAGGAAATGCTAGGGGAGAAAAAGGGAAAGGCTGCTGAGAAGATCAGCAAGAAAATGGTTGAAAAGATGGAGTATATTAACTAAAATGGCTTAAAAGGAAGCAAAAGTAGGACAGATAGAGAGGGGGGATGTTTGTGGGCTGGTTGCCCTGATAAGGGTGAATAATAGACACTTTGAGAGTATGGGGGTGAAAAAGCAGGCAAGCTGTGGTCAGAAAGAAGGATGTCTGTGCATGATTGCCTAAATGGAGTCTTTCCAAGAGGTACGCAGCCTTGAGGGTGGCAAAAAGGAGTGCCTCTTCTCAGCACCTACTATTAATTCTTTGTATTCAAGATAAGTGTCCTGAAGAGAGGCACCCATGTTTAATCCATCTTTGTATTCCTAGCAATACTGGAAATACTATATGGAAGGCAATTATACTTTTAGGGAATAGATGATGCTAAATTGTTAAGGGTGCTGGGAAACTCAGGACATCCATATCTGGTGAGCCCACTGAGGGGCTCCATTTGGACAAATGCCCCAAGGAACCAATGAAACAAAGGGACAGTGATGCATACTGAGGAACAATATTCCCCATCCCCACTGCAGCCCCAGGCCAAGTGAGTTCTTTATGAATGAATGTTGCCAGTTGACACTTTCCAGTCTTAATGCACACATACTCACACATAACCAGTGAACCCTGTTGGATTATCACTACTATCAGAGATTCTGTGGCAACGGTGAAAAGGAGGCCACTCTCAGTAGAAAGGGAAGAAAGAAGGAGGAAGGGAGGCAAACTAGTATTTCCTGTGTGTCAACCTTGGTCCACCTCTGTGATAGACGCTTTCACATAAAGGACTTTGTTTATCTTTGTAACAACCTTGAGAGATAGGTTTTGTTGTCCTCATGTTAACTTAAGGACATCTGGCCTGGAAGACGAGTGACCTTCAGAGATTAGGCTAGGAGGGTAGAGCCTCATCTGATTGCCTCTTTGGTCTTTCTGACTACCTACTGAATGCCTCCTGGAATCCCTCATTCCAATGACAATTCCCCCTCCCTCTCCCGAGTGCTCATCATAAGCAAGGTGTCATAGGAGAAGAAGTGGCTGATTTTGTCATGGTCCTCTAGGAACTTTAAGGCTGGAGGGGAAGGTCAGATGTGTTCCCAAACAGTCACACTCAAAGCAGCTCCCTACTAAGCAACAAGGGAGGCTTATCACTTGGGGGAAACTAAATTGAAAAGTTCTGTTCTGGGTATGACATGAGTTTGTTTGCTTATTTGTAGTATTGCTTTCCATATTACTAGTACTTAAAAGAAGAGCAAATTTCCTTGTCCAGTGAACAAAGTAAAAATAAGGTGAATCCTGCTGTATCTTTGGTACTTTATAACGGGGTCTCCTGAGGAATCAATCTCAGTAAAGAGGGAGTCAAGGAACTTGTTGGAATTCACGAAGTCTGACTCCTGAGACCTGGCTGTCCATGGGATAATGTAAGAGCTAAGTGGTCTGACAGCTAAACAATCTGTGTTAAAGCCAACAAGGCTGCTGTGGGTTCAGAGAAAATATCGTGGGCTTACTCCCTTTCCCCACATCTCCACTAATACCAGTCTAGTTCCCTTGTCCATGAAGCCATTTGCAATAGGACAATCAGGCAGGGGCCAACTCCCAGTGTCAGGACCAGCTGAGCCAGCTCCTCTAAAGAATGTGGCCCTTGGCTGAGATTTCAGTCCTGGGCTTCCTCAGGAGCACAGAGCAATACCTTGCCCTCTCTCCACCTGAATACCCAGTGTGGGGGGGACTCACGCCAGAAGTTGGGCTCCTATACGGGAGTCTGCAACCTGCCCGATCTGCGATTTGACCCGGGGGTAGTCTCATTCCTCACCTATAAACTGACTTCAGGAGCTCAGTAGGAGAGATCCAAGCAAGAGTTCTTGGTTGGCTTAAACCCATGTGGAGCAGAATCCTGTTGGGCAAGGTCACGCTCTACACTGAACAAGCAATTTCAGAAGGAACTGCCAAGAGGAAGTGAGAAGTAAGAGAGGGCAAGGGAATCATGCAGCCAGCCAGAACAGCACACTCTACCAGGCAGGAGCCAGGGACACAAACCACCCACCCAAAGGCATTGAACCAAATGACTCTAATTTGGGGGGGCCTGCATTCTTTGGAAAGCATGGAGTGAAACCTGAGACAAGAGCTAGGTGGCTCATTTGCTCAATCGCCACTCAAAAATTAAAATCACTGGGATGCCTGGGTGGCTCAGTTGGTTAAGCAGCTGCCTTCGGCTCAGGTCATGATCCCAGCATCCTGGGTTCGAGTCCCACATTGGGCTCCTTGCTCGGCAGGGAGCCTGCTTCTCCCTCTGCCTCTGCCTGCCACTCTGTCTGCCTGTGCTCACTCCTGCACTCTCTCTCTATCTGACAAATAAATAAATAAAATCTTTTAAAAAAAATTTTTTAATAAAATAAAATAAAAAATTAAAAATTAAAAATTAAAATCACCCACCCTGGCCCGGGAACACAATAGGAATAAGACTACAGGAGCGTGCTCCAATCGTGCCCACAGGCTAGTGGAGCAATCTGTCAGCAAACAACAGATAAGCAAGAAGAAAATACACAGGAGTGAAACGCTAATGAGCGGCTAGAACTTTTTATTTTGGTGCAGTCCCATTCGTTTATCTTTGTTTTTGTCTCCCTGACCTGATGAGATATATCCATAAATATGCTGCTAAAACCCATATCTAAAAGATTACTGCCTTTTCATTTATAGTTTTACGGCTTCAGGTCCCACATTTAGGTCTTTAATCCATATTGGGTTTATTTTTGTGTGTGGTATAATACAATGGTCCAGTTTCATTCTTCTTCATGTAGCTGTCCAGTTTTATAAAAAATGTGATATATATTATATATGTGTGTATACATATCATATATGTATATATGTGATGGAATATTGCTCAGTCATAAAAAAAAAAAGGATGAAATCTTGCCATTTACAGCAACATGGATGGACCTAGAAGGTATTATGCTAAGCGTAGCCAGGCAGAGAAAGACAAATACTGTAAGATGTCACTTCCATCTCCATATGTAGAATTTAAAAAACAAAACAAACAAAAAAAGGGAAACAGACTTGTAAGTACAGAGAACTAACTGGTTGCCAGCAAGGGAGAGGGTTGATGGGATGAGTGAAATAGCTGAAGGAAATTAAGAGGTCTAAACTTTCAATTATAAAATTAAAAAAGTGAACACCCAAAGAACAAATAATCCAATCAAGAAATGGGCAGAGGACATGAACAGACATTTCTGCAAAGAAGACATCCAGATGGCCAACAGACACATGAAAAAGTGCTCCATATCACTCTGCATCAGGGAAATACAAATCAAAACCACAATTAGATACCACCTCACACCAATCAGAATGGCTAAAATTAACAAGTCAGGAAACGACAGATGCTGGCAAGGATGCAGGGAAAGGGGAACCCTCCTACACTGTTGATAGAAATGCAAGCTGGTATAGCCACTCTGGAAAAGAGTATGAAGGTTCCTCAAAAAGTTGAAAATAGGGGGCGCCTGAGTAGCTCAGTGGGTTAAGCCTCTGTCTTTGGCTCAAGTCATGGTCTCAGGATCCTGAGATTGAGCCCCATGTCGGGCTCTCTGCTCAGCAGGGAGCCTGCTTCTCCCCTCTCTCTGCCTGCTTCTCTGCCTACTTGTGATCTCTGTCAAATAAATAAAATCTTAAAAAAAAAAAAAGTTGAAAATAGAGCTACCCTACGACCCAGCAATTGCACTCCTGGGTATTTACCCTAAAGATACAAATGTAGTGATTCGAAGGGGCACAGCACCCGAATTTTCATAAAAGCAATATCCACAATAGCCAAACTATGGAAAGGGCCTAAATGTCCATCAACAGATGAATGGATAAAGAAGATGTGGTGTATATATATATATATACACACACACACACACACACACACACACACACACACACACAATGGAATACTATGCAGCCATCAAAAGAAATGAAACCTCACCATTTGCAACGACATGGATGGAACTAGAGGGTATAATGCTGAGCGAAATAAGTCAGAGAAAGACAATTATCCTATGATCTCCCTATATGAGGAATTTGAGAGGCAGTGGGGGGTTTGGAGTGTAGGGAAGGAAAAAATGAAACAAGACAGGATCGGGGGGAGACAAATCATAAGAGACTCTTAATCTCACAAAACAAACTGAGGGTTGCCAGAGGGAGGGGGGTAGGGAGAGGATGGTTGGATTATGGACATTGGGGAGGGTATGTGCTATGGTGAGTGCTGTGAAGTATGAAAGCCTGACAATTCATAGACCTGTACACCTGGAGCTAATAATACATTATAGGTTAATAAAATAAAAATAAATTAAAATAAAATTTAAAAAGTCACTAGGAGGGGCGCCTGGGTGGCTCAGTGGGTTAAGCCTCTGCCTTCAGCTCAGGTCATGATCCCAGGGTCCTGGGATCGAGCCCCACATCGGGCTCTCTGCTCCGCAGAGAGCCTGCTTCCTTCTCTCTCTCTGCCTGCCTCTCTGCCTACTTGTGATCTCTGTCTGTCAAATAAATAAAGTCTAAAAATTTTTAAAAAAATAAAGATTTTTTTAAAAAGTCACAAGGATGGGAAATACAGCATAATGAACATAGTCAATAAAATTATAAGACATTGTAAGTTGACAGATGGTAACTACACTTATCATGGTAAGCATTACATAATGTATAAAATTGCCAAATCACTATCTTGTATACTTAGAATTAATATAACATTGCATGCTGCCTATACTTGAATAATACATTTTAAAAGAGAGAGAGAGAGAGGCTAGAGCTGGAGACAGAATGAGAGCTGGGGGTCAAGGGAGACCTTGATGAGAGAAAGATAAACCAACTTGCCCCCAGGTTAGGTGCAAGACTGCCAAGCCAAGGATCAGACAGAAGGCCTGTGTGCTAGATGTAGTAAGCAAGAAGAAGAGGGCTGAGAGATGAAGAAAGTACCAGGAAGGCCTGGGCTGTATGAACCTTGAAAAGGCCTCAACAAAGGAGAGAGACCTCACCTAAACCAACCAATAACTTCACACTAGGGCATGCTGAGGTCACATGGATTTTTACCCCAAATAGAAATAGGGGACATAGGGGGAGCCTTTGCCCTAAAGAGGGGCATGTAGAGTCCATCACAAGTATAGCTATGAACCCCACGGTCCCTAGTCCACAAGCACCCAGCAATCACAGACATGGACAGGCCCCAGCTGAAGGCAAACAATGTCAGCCACCTGGAGAGCCATCCAGGCACTCAGAGCCCTACCATTATTCCCCGATGCAGAGAGTCAGTCCCCTACGTATCATGTCTTGAAGCAAAGGGCCCAACACCCATTTATTTATGCTTCCCTTTGCACAGTGCAAACCTTCCAGATGCCCTGCTGAAGCAGACTTCTGGGGAGAGGGAAGGTGGAGTTGGGCTCCTGGATAGGGTAATGTCAGTGGTGAAGATTCTGTATGGACAGACAAAATTACCCTTCTCTTCTAAGTTTGTTGGCTGATCTACTAATTAAATTGACATAAGACAGACTACAGGAAAAAAGCAAACTTAATTTCATTTGTATAGGTGCCCTATAGAAATATGAGACTCAAAACAGTCAGGCAATTGAGGTTTATGTGTCCCATTCTGAGCTAGGGAAAGGGGTAGGTGCCTGGGGCTTCAGAGGCAAGGAGGGCAATTCATAGGCAGATAAGAAGAGCAGGAGTTTGGTAATCAGATATTTGCCCTACCATGCAGAAAGTCTTTCAGATAAAAGTTCTCTCTGGTAACAGCCCTCTCTCTGGTATAGGCCACTTATCTAAATTATTTTAGGCAGTTATGGGAGAGGTAAGCTGAGTTTTGAATCTCATTGCATTCAGCTCAAAATAACCCATATGCCAAGTTAGTACATTCTGAATGACACATACTACTCCCTTTCAATTCATTCACCACACACAACTGCCTGGGTTTCAATCGGGGTCAAATTCGCCTTATGCCTAATTATGAGGACAGAAATGTATCCCCCTCAATGTGTCCCCAGTGATCACCTTCTGAGAGTCCCTAAGACACTGTCTCAGAATCTTCCCTCTGACTTCCACCTCAGGCTGCCACACTCAGACTGCTGTTGGTGACATTCATTCATTCATGTCAGTGAAACTGCACTGCTCTAGCGTCTGGGGATACTGCAGTGAGCAAAGGCACCCAGGGCCCTGCTCTCGGGGACCATTCTAGAGGTGGCTGCTTTGCTGGGCACACAATGCCTCCTAACTCCTGTCACATCAGGCCTGGAGCGGGGACATCCCTTAAATCTCTGAGACCACCTTCCTGCGAACTTCAGTGAGGTGAGGCTTGAGGATGAAAGAAGGGAAATAAAACTGCTGTGGGCAGAGTGGCTACCTCCAGGCCTCCTTCTCTGCCTCACTCCTGGAGTCTCTCAGTGTGGGAGCAACCAGCTCAATTCCACTTCCGGCCTCATAGACCCCAGGGTGAGTTCCAGGCAGGTTCAAGTCCCAGAGTCCTGGCCCTAGCTGCCATGTG
>ML099353.1:4047-60548 GCA_003697995.1 Taxidea taxus jeffersonii
GCAAGGTGATGGGAAGGGCGGTTTGGCCAACTTCCTGAGAAGAGCTTGATAACATTTTCGACTTTGCGGGCCACGAGGTCTCTGTCAAGACTCCTCAACTCCACTGTTGCAGAGGAAAGGCCTTCCACCATGTGTAACTGAATGGGTGTGGCTGTGTCTCAATAAAACTTTATTGATCAACATGGAAATCTGAATCTCATGTAATTTTCACTTCAGTAAACATTCCTCTTTTGATTTTTTTTTAACCATTTAAAAACGTAAAAGCCGGGACGCCTGGGTGGCTCAGTCGGCTAAGCGGCTGCCTTCGGCTCAGGTCATGATCCCAGCATCCTGGGTTCGAGTCCCACATCGGGCTCCCTGCTCAGCAGGGAGCCTGCTTCTCCCTCTGCCTCTGCCTACCTCTCTGTCTGCCTGAGCTCTCTCTCTCTAATAAATAAATAAATAAATAAAAATCTTTAAAAACGTAAAAGCCATGCTTAGCTCTGGGCGGTACAAACACAGGCAATGGGCCAGGTCTGGACTACAGGCTACAGGGGACCGACCCCTGCAGTAGGCAGGATTGCACACAGAACAGCCTCAGGCCTTTGGGCTCACTTGGATTTTTCAAGCTTACTTCTGCCACTTTTTGGTTGGGTGGCCCCTGAGCCTTAGTTTCCCCGTCTTGCCAGCTCTGGAATGAGGATCAAAAAGACAAGGCATGGACAGCACTCGGCATAGTCTTCGACACACAGCAAGGCCTCAAACCACATCAGCTACTGTCATCTGAGATTCCCTTCAATTCGTGTTGGGATTCTCCCTTCTGATGAGCCAAGCGCCTACCATAGTACCTGGCACACAGTAGACACACACGAATTGTTTGTTGAATGAATAAAAGGCCCCCCACAGAAATGCAGCATGTGATGCCTTCACTCACTCTGCCTAGGCTGGCAAATTTCCACCTGCCTCACTTCCAAACTCTCAGTTTGGGCCCAGTGGCCTGGTTGGGTCACCACTGGGGACCAGAGCCTGAGGCTAGACTTCATGCCATACTGGGATGTAGAGGGAGTAGGTGCTCGATAATTCCTTGGCAAATGAACGAATGAATGGATGAACCAATGAACAAATGAATGAACAGCTATTGCCCAAGCCAAGTCCTTTGATGTTTGAAGTCCAAGAAAAGAGACCCCTTCTTTGTCATCTCTAGAGCTCATGATGTTGGGGGGCACTAGACGAAGGGACCCCTCTGAAAACCCACTTGCGGAGGCAGAAGGTCATGGCCCAGCACTACCTGTCTGCCTTCCGGTCCTGACTTCTCCTGCTGGTCCCACCGGGGCTGCCGGCCTGCCTGCCACCTGCCTCCCTGCCCGCCACCTGCCTCCCCAGGAGACACAGCTCTTGCACAAACAGACTGGGGCTTTCCGGAGCCAAACTGCTCTCTGCAGACGCATCCCCATCCAGAGGGCCGCTGCTCCAGCTGCTAAGGTAAAAGAGGGGTTAGCCAGTGATTCAGGCCCGCGTGCTTCATGGGGGGAAGCCATTTATTTTTCTATAAACAGCATATGGTGCTCATCTCCCCCTCAGCTGGAGGCTGTGGGGATTCCTGGCACGGGGGTCATTTTAAGTTTCAAAGTTTCTCCCAGGTTCTGGAAAAAAAGAAAACTTGCAGAAAACACGGGAGGGGAAATCATCTTGGGCCACCCGTGGCAGTTCTGAAACCACGAAGAGCATCATGAGCAGATCAGAGGCTCCAGCAAAGAGCTTGCTGGAGAAAGGCCCCGGCAAGGCCCTGCCAGGCGCATACGGTGCCGGTTTCCCCACCCGGAGACACGGCGCGGGCGTCAGTGGGCGCACTGTCTCGGCAGCTGCCTGCCCGGAAAGCCTCAGCCTCGGGGAACACCGGGAAGGGGCCTGTGGGCTACGTGAGCACTGACAAGACCCTTAGAGGCTTCCAGCTCTCCTCCAGAGGAAGGCTTGACTTGGCTCCGACTACAAATGCTGTCAACCACATCACAGCTGTTTCACAAAAGCGCTCAGAAAATGGAAAACGTTCATTTGTGGGAACCAAGAAGGAGCCAAACACAGGCATGGCATCGTTTTCCTCACCACCCAAGGAGCCACCTTCCCAAGTCTCGAAGAGGCAGAAAGGGGAAGGGGGGTCAGGGAGTCTCGTGCCCACTGAGCAGGCCTCTGTGAGCCCATGGCATCAGCCACCGCTTACGATGCATAATAGTGATAAAGCCCGTAACGGCTACCATTGACAGTGTTCCCGGTAGCCCAGGCGCCGTCCCGAGTAGCTGTGTGACCTCGGACATCCCCTGACCCTCTCTGAGCCTCAGTTTGTAGTTTATCTGGAAAAGAGATGTAAGCAGTGCTTCACTCGGAGGGCTGTCGTAGGGCCTCATTGGGGCCATGTGTGTGAAGGGCTTAACCTTGTCCCCGGGCCCCTTAGGCACTCCGTACACAGGTGGCCTAGTCCCAGTGAAACATATGCAGTGATTAGGGTCGAAGGGGGAAATGAGAGTGGTCGTAGCTCTGTCTGACTTCTGTCCTCCCTCACCCTCCCTCTTCTCACCTTCCCTTGGCTCTTAGACACAGACTCGTTCAATTCTCCCCTGACCCCCAAAGAGGGTGGGCAGGGCAAGGGCTGAACCATCAGGGCGGGAAGCACAAAGCCGCCGCTCATGGCTCTGTCTGCCCATGAGCGGCGACTCTGAGCAGCCTGCCTCTTCCTTCCTCCTGGCCAGGTCCGCCTTCTGCATCTCCCTGGACAACGTGACTTTGGCCCGCTTCCCCAGTGAAAAGTTGGCCGTGGGCTACCTTGCCAGGCGTGTAGCTGTGAATCAGAAATGCCAAGGCATCCGAAAAGAAAACCCACCCCTTCGGTGATGGCCCCCCCAAAATAATGCCCCCAGAGGTATTTCTGAAGGTAAAGCGGAAGATGGAACAAAAATGAGGGGCAGCAACGGGTCTAGGGAAGGGAGTGTTTTATCTTGGTGCGTCGTTCTGCTCCTTCTTTTCATTCTTAGTAAGCATCTACTCTTTGCTGAGTAATATGCCACAGGCACGAGGAAAATGGGGCAAACAGGACAAGGTGACCGTGCCCGAGGGGCCCACCGTCTAGTGGAGGAGCTGGACAAAATAAACAAGCGCTTCCAACATGCCCTGCAAAGTTCTCTGCAGGAGAGGAGCACAGGGGGGCGGCGGGCCCCAGAGGAACAGATCCCGAGCTCATCAGGGAACGTGTCTGTTTTAGTCCAAGAAAAAGCCAGCAGCAGCAGCAACAAAAAATAGGCTCTCATGAAAACAAGCGGAACTCAGCAGCCCAGGAAACCAAATGCAGCTGGTGTAGAACCTGCAAACGCAGCTCTCGACCCTGTTCCTCTGGCTCCTGGCTATTCGGGTTTTCCTTCTTGTTCACCATCCCTGAGCCTGCCCATTAGGCTCAAGCCTCCAACCCGCCAGCAGTTCATCTTTAAGAAAATGCTCATGATTGGAGGTTACGAAATACAAAGTAAAAAGACAAAATCCTGTAGACTGGTGGGATTCCAATTTTATAGAACATTTTGTTTCTGTACGTGGGAGAGCAGGTGCATATCCAGCAAAATGGGTTGGAAGGAAACACATCAAAATGTTAATGAGGGTTGTCTTTCGGAAGTATTTTTATATCTTCCTGTTTCTTAAACATTTAAGTGTTCCCACACTGAACATTATTAATCTTTATTATCTGAAAAACACTGTAAAATTCGAAAGTGGAGAGCCAGCCAAAGGCTCATGCTGTATGACTCTGTTTATGTGACCTTCTGGAAAAGGCAAAACTATAGGGACAGAAAACAGGTCAGTGGTTGCCAGGAGTCTGGGGTGGGGACTCAAGGGAATTTTTTGGAGTGATTAAAAACATTCTGTATCCTTCTTGTGGTGATTACCTCATAGAACTATACACAAAAAATGACAAATTTTACTGTATATAAATTATTCCTTAATACACCAGAGTTTTATTTTTAAATGTTGGAGTGTGGATCATTTCTCCAGTTCTATTATCTCAGGACAGTCCAATAAACATAGGAAGATAATGAATATCTTGGAGTATACAATCTCGAAAAGAAAATCAGAGAAAAAAAAGAATTTTCCTATGTCTGTCAATCTCCCCATGTTCAGCCTTAGACGGCTGGGGCTTGGGTTTTGTTTTTCATTCTTTGCTCCTTTTTTTAAAAAAGTCACTTGAGACCAGGATTTATGTGAAAGACATAGTTTTTCTTGGTATTTAATGAGGTGACTTTAGTATGAATTCAAGTATATGATTTACAACTAGAGTGATATCTTTATGAAACATTTACATCTGCGACAACACCTAATAAAACTTTTTATTGGAAACATCGCTCGTATGGCTAGAGCAGACTGTCAAAGTCATCCCCCTTGGACCAGACGCATCACAAATTGATCATTTATACTGTTGCTCTGGCCAGTCTCATACCTACAATCAATCAGATGGGGAATCGAGAAAAGGGCAAACCAATTACATCATTTTCTTTAGGAAGCTTGGAGTTTTCATTTACTGCAAGGGACACAACATAAAGACTATCTTAGAGTAGGAAATTATATGAGCCTGCAGTTGGCAAGAAATGATTATCTGTAGAAGGCAAGAGGGAATACCTAGACACAGGCCCTCCCTCATACATAAGGACCCGAGGGCTTACTGTATCTACAGCAAAGGGACAGGCGCTGCAATTCCTGTCCTGAATGACCCGGGTAGGCCCTGTCCAATTCATTCATGTAATTTAAATATTTGTGACTGCTTTGTGCTTTATTTAATAGAGAACAGGTCATTGTCCATCATTACGACATCAGCTGCTGTATAACTGAGAGAGAATCTGGGCGCCTGGGGGGCTCAGATGGTTAAGCCTCTGCCTTTGTTCAGGTTGTGATCTCCAGGTCCTGAGATCGAGCCCCACGTTGGGCTCCCAGCTCAGTAGGGAGCCTGCTTCTCCCCCTGCCTCTCCTCCCTGCTCATGCTCTCTCAAATGAACAAATAGAATCTTTAAAAAAACTGAAATAGAATCTAAAGCTATCCTTTGGTTTCTTCCTTAGGTTAGCAACAAGAGAGAGTTCTAACGTAATCCATCAATGCTATGGAGGTGGGGTAACTGCCTTAGTACAGAGAGGGGAGCTGTTCCAGCTCCTCTTTAATTTGCCTGTAAATTCTTCTGTTCTTCCTTACAAGTGGCTCCAAATGTGTGGTACAGAAACTACATGTACAGATGCTTTTGCTTCAAATAAAATCAGTTGAGAACACACAGAGAAATACTGAGAATCAGAAAATAATCTAAGTGACTGATCCTGGAAAAGGGCATAATGAAAATGGAGTGGCATGGAGTTCCCCACAGGAAAAAAACAACTGGACATGTTAGTCTACTTGATTTACAAACTAGGATTTTGAAACTCTAGACCCATCTAGCTAATGGCCCCCTGGCCATGCTTGCTTGGAGACCCACATGTACCTCATGCTCAATGTGTCCCAACCTGAACTCCTTCCCTCTCCCTCTCCCTGCTTTTCCTGGGTTCCACATTGTGGAGAATGGAACCACCACTCACCACTCACTCGGGCCAAAAACCTGGTCATTATCCTGAATGTTCCACTCTCCCTCACTCTTCTATCTCAGTCAGTAGGGTCTCTCCTAAACCTGCTTTGGCTGTTCCCTTACCGTCACTGTTGGTCAGTGATGTCTCCATATTCCTGGACCCAGTGAATGCCTTTTGGTCTATTACTTGACCTCTTGATTGATTCTGACATTTTCGACCATCCCTTCCTTATGAAAATTCTTTTTCTCCCTTGGTATCTGTAACACAACTTTCTTATTGTTTCTCACCAACCCCTCAAGTTCAACTTGAATACATGACCTGAGCCCAAGGCAGATGCTTAACTGACTGAGCCACCCAGGCATCCCTCTACTTGCACTTTAAATGTCACTGGTTTTCGTTTGCTCTGGTTTGGTTTTGGTTTATTTCCTATTTTATTTCTAGGACCTTTTCTGTTACAGACTAAGATCTCTTGGTGATCTCATTCACACCCAAAGCCGAGATCTCTCTCCTGTGCTTTGGGCTCAGAGATCTAACGTGTCCTTTAAAGCTGAACTCAGTGCCCCCTTACTGCAGCTCTGTCTCTATCACTAATGTGTGAGCTCCTCGCGAGCACAAACATTGCCTTATTCACCTCTGAATTCCCAGTACCCAGGGTAGGCACTCAAAGTTTGCTCAATAAATGATTAATAGAATCAAGTAATTAGCCACCTATGAAAGATAGAGGTGTGACTCCTACTACTGACATCTCTACCAACAGGTCAGAAAAAGTAGAGCTCAGCTGGTTAGAGTACAGAGTAATGAGAGCAAAGTTGTTGGCTCCATCATTCCACAGATGAGCCAGCTAGTCCTGGATGGTAGCCATAGGCCAACTTTGAACTCTAACCGGCCATCTTGAAAATGTAATGGTGGTCACCAAGGGCTGTGGGTGAGAACAGAGAATCATTAGCCCCAAGGGTCGTAGGGTCTGACCCCAGCCTATCATCTTCATCTCTCTTTGGTGTCTCTACCTGAGCTCCCTTTGTGGGGTGTGTTTGGTGTTGGTTCAAGAAAACCTTGGAAAGAGAGAGAGACTTTTCTCCTTCCACAGCATCTCCAGGGGCTATGCATCTCACTCCTGCCTCTCCCAGGGAAGTCTAAGGTGAGCCAAGAAAATTTTCTTTATAGTGTGAAGGGAATACTTTGTGAGATTCTGAGTTTAATGCACAATTTTTAGATCAGCACATTAGTCCTACAATTTCTGGGCAGAGGACTTAAATCCTGCTGTGGAAGGACTGTAATCCTGAGTTAACATAAAAGCAATTTTAGGAAATATCTATCAGGACCAACATTACATTGGGGAAAAAAAAAAACCCCAAAACCTGACACCTCTCTGCAGATCTTCGATCTCTCCAGGTAGTTCTGAAGTGACTTTTCCCAACGACCCTGGAGGCAACGAAGACTCCATTTTGGAAACGTTGGCTGGGTGAGCTGGTGACTCACACCTCAGATGAATTAATAAAAGTTAAGAAAACAAAACCAGATGTTTCCTTCACTTTACTATAGGCCTCTATGCTTTCATTGGTCAGTTACACTGTCCGTTGCTGATTTCCTTCTATTGAGGCAAGAATCAATTTTTTAAAAAGTTTGAGTCCCTGCTATTTGGCTCAAACTTCCACAAAGACTGCAGCTCCGGCACCAACCGTTTCAGCAAAGCTACAGCAGACCAGAGAGCTTGGAACTTGCTAGAGAATACTTGCGACAACCTTTGGGGAAAAACAGGGTGAATGAAGCAAGCTCTGTGCTCACAGATCAACCTCCATGGAATCATCAAGGGTCTGGCCAACTAGCCGCAGCTTCCTCTCCAGATCCAGTATTCATTCCTTGGCCCTTGACCCTCCCAGAAAATGCTACGGACTGCATTTTAGCGAGCCCGCAACATATATTTTCATTCTTCTGGCCAGACCGGTGGAGGATACAACGAAGTCCAGAGTGACGCACTTTTAAATTTCCTAATCACACCACCCATCGTTCCCTGAGAACTTCGGAAGCTTTCTGCTTTTTGTAAGGAGGGAAAATAATTTATTTTTTCCTCCATCTATTGTACTTGGTTTAGAGCAATTATTTTCCCCAGACACCACCCATAGCAGAAAACTCCAGATGTTCTTGGGTTATAATGGGAGAATGGATTACAAGTCCTGGCGTTTCTCAAACTTGGCATCCTCTCTCAACTTTCTCGCTGGGGGCCCTTCTCCCACATCTTTCCCAACTGGGCTCTGTCTTTTCTTACCTCAGGGATCCAGGGGCAAACCTAGCTCTGTACCTTGACAGCTCCATCCCTTAACTTCTTTGTCATGAAAGTATTTTCTAGAACTGCAGTTACTGTCATTCTGGCCCCCTCATTTGCCCAGCTCCAGGTGGCAGGTGTAACCACCTCCCCCGGCCCCACCCCCCAGTCATTCGCTACAGTTAAGTCACTAGTCCTGCCGATTCTACCCACCAAATGACTTTTTTCTCCCCTGGGCCAGCTGTCTCACCTGGCCAAGTGTTCTAACCATTACTCCCGCGTCCACTTTTGCCCCATCTCGATAATCCATCTTTCCTACTGCAGCTGCAAGGAGAGAGACCTTTCCAGAACCCAAATGTGGTCAATGTCTTCCATACACTGCCACTCCCCGGGAATGTAGTGAACATGGTGGCCCGGGAAAATTCCTTACACCAGTGAGCAATGTGTTAGTGCTCAAGTCATAGAAACGGCAGGGCCTTCCCAGACTTCCCAGCCTCCTGATCCTTCCCCTCCCTGTGCATTTACCATCTGGACTTCCGTCCATCATGGTGCCATGTTGGCCCTTTACTTGCTAGTCTTCCCCACTGGGCTGTGGACCGTGGACCTGTTTCAGTGATGGGTTTGCAACACCGGGCACAGTGCCTGGCACAGAGCAGACATTCAGAACTAAATAGTAACAGAAACGACACTCTCTCCCTTGAAGCATGTTAGCCCCCCACTGCGGCCCTAACAAATTAGCATAGGCTCAGTGGCTTGTCCTCTTACGCTTCTGGAGGTCAGAAGTCTGAGCTGGTTTTACTGGGCAGAAGTCAAGGTGTCAACCGGTTGCATTCCTTCTGGAGGCTGTAACAGGGAGAATCCATTTCCTTGCCTTTTCCAACTTCCAGAGACGGCCTTCCTTTCTCTTCCGATTTAGCAACTTGGCATCTCTCTGACCCTGCTTCTGTCGTCCCAGCTCTTTCTCTGAACACGGCCCGGAAAGGGTCTCTGGTTTTGTGAGCCTGTGTGATTAGCCTGGGCCCAGGATAATCTCCCCATCTCTTGAGATCAGCTGGTTAGCAACCCTACCTACAGTCTTAATTCTCTTTGCCAGGTGACCTAACAGTCATGGGTTCCTGGGATGTCCTGCAGACGTCTTTAGGGACCATTAGTCTGCCCAACGGAAGCAGGAGCAGGTGAGGGAATTCCATCCGAAGTCCCTTGCTAATGCTTTTCACACAATTGCAATGCTTTAACCGAATGGGCCACAGTCGCCTGGAGATCAAAATTGTAACTGAGTCCCCTCCATGTCCCCAGAGCCTGGCCAAGGGCTCAGCCCATTTGACTTGTTCAGCATTTGCCTACTGGAAGTCAGGGAGTGAAGGATCAGTTGGCCGGAATGTTTAACTCAACCTCTTGGTTCCCCCTAGAAAATGGAGCTTTCAGGTTGAGGTTTCAAGCAAGTGTTAAAAAAAAAAACACAATTTTGTAGCACAATCAGGGGTCCAGTTGCCATTGTCTTGCTTTCTCCCACTAAACCAGCTTTACAGTTAAAAAAACAAAAACCAAAAAACAGGCATTTTTCATAATTCGACAGAAGTCTTCCAGATTTTTTTCAGATGAAAAAAACAGCTCACATGCTTTTTGCCTAGTCTACCCGGGAACACAGCTGTATAGGAAATTCAAATGAATAAAAGAAAAAAAAAGCATGCCATAAAGCCTCGTGACTCCCAGAGCAACCAAGAATTGAATACTTCTCAAGCAATTTTTGTAAGATTAGTATTTAAACACACAGCGAGCCACTTCAGTTCCAGCAAATCTGGAGAAATTAAACCTTGTTTCCAAGAAGTGCTCACTGAGCCTTCGGTGCATTTTTTTCATCGCTGCAAAAGAAATAACTCGCAAAAATACACTGTGTCACTTTAGGGGGACCGAGCGCCCATCAGCCAGCACCAAGGGGAAAATGAGTAGACCTGGGGTCCAGGCAGATGCCAAGGGCAGGACTCCCTGGGCCACAATTGCAGTATGGTGCGTGGCAAAGGAGAGAAGGTCTTTTACTAGGCAGACAGAATTGTCCAGAAACTGTCCGGTCTCACGGAGTTCCGGCTACAGCCATGACAGCCAGTTCTGAGAGCTCAGTCTGCACCGTGGCAACGGCTTGGGACCCCTCCAACTTGCTGAATGGGAGATTGCAGAGAAAAGCAGCCCAGAGTCGAATCATGGTCTGTAAAGTGTTTTCCATATTTTACTCATATAGCACCTCATCAGCAAAACCTTACAGGGTACGCAACCTCAGCTTCAAGAGCCTTCGGAATCCTGGTCAAAATGTTCCGACGTACATCCCTTCATCTGCTACCCGGAATCCAGCACCTACCACAGTGTTGGCACCCGGCAGTAGCTCAATAAATGTTCACTGAATCAGTCGGCTGGCATCGTTTTCTAAGGGAAGAAACAGGCTCAGAGAGGTTTAGGTGGCTTCCAAAGAGTGCCCAGTGGCAGGCAGGGCAGGGCCTCAGGCCTATCGCTTCTCCTGCTCCATGCTTTGAAGGCCTTCCAGCTAGGTCAGGAGGACGTTGTGCTCCTTCTCAACACATTTGTTGAGCATCTACCCTAAACCAGACCTTTCCGCCACTCTTCCCGTTTGCTGTCTGCCTGGCTGGTTCCTTCAAGCCTTCGTGTTAACGTTATTTCCTGAGCCGTCCCGCGCTCCCCCTGCCGCTCCTCGTGCCCATTACCCTCCACCGTGTTCCCTACCTGTCCCTTCTCCCAATCTCCATTTCGTGTGTGTATTTATGGTTGGCCTGCTCTGACGGGAATATAAGCTCTGTGAGGGCAGGGGGCCCGCCCAGACTTTCTGGGGACAGTCAGCCCACTGTACGATGACAGAGATGTGGCCGCTGACACAAAGAGCCAACATGGGCTCAGGCGCATTCATGAAAAAGTCTAGAACAACAGACTCCTGGTGCGTGTCCAGAAGATAGGAAGAGAATGAGGCTGTAAGCTTGGGAGCAGAAAGACCCAGAAAACATACCAGCTCCTCTTTTCAAATGTCTAAAGGCTGCAAGGGAACAGAGGGCACGACTCACCTAGCAGGTGCGGCAGGAAAGGGCGGACAGGGAGGAAGTCACAAGGGTAGGTTTGGCTTCGAGGTGCCCCTCGTTGCAATTGCCGGGTACGGTCTTCCATACGGATATTAAGTGCTAGGAGGGTGGCCTGTATCAATTTTATTCTTCACTGTGTACACAGCATAGCACATGGTATGTCTGTTACTCAGCAACCATCTGATTGGATGAACATTGTGTGGAAGATCGATTACAGGTGGGGCGTTGTCACTGTTCACTCTGCCCAGAACGCTCCTCGTCCTCACTGCCCTTCATTTGGGTGACCCCTTGCTTAGCTTCGAGGTCTCAGTTTAAATGTCACTTCATGAGGCGCCTGGGTGGCTCACTGGGTTAAGCCTCTACCTTCGGCTCGGGTCGTGGTCCCAGGGTCCTGGGATTGAGCCCCGCTGAGCAGAGAGCCTGCTTCCCCCCTCTCTCTCTGCCTGCTTGTGATCTCTGTCAAATAAATAAATATTTTTTAAAAATGTCACTTCATTAGGAAGATCTGTCTTATTCCCCTACCAGCAGGCAGTCCAGCAGTCCCCTCTCCCAGCCTCCCGCACTCTGCCATCACAGTCTTTATGGCTATTGTATTTTATGTTATCTGCTCATTAAGATCGATATTCCCCTACTGGAAGGCAATCGGTCTTCCTGTAGCATATGCTCTGTGAAAGCAGGGATGGTCGTGGAACTGTCTGCACTACAGCCACTGTGTGTGGCACAAAGTAAGCTCTCAAATATTTCTTGAATGAATTCACTTTATAGCTAAGGAAGAAGAAAGGCTCAGCAAAGTCAAGTAACCAGCTGACATTGTGGAACAGCGGAGCCTGGTTTTGAAACCAGATCTGTGTAACTCCAAAGCCTGGGATTTTTCTCCTACACCAAACCAAGTGGGCACAGAGCCACTCTTCAGGACCACACACTCTGCCACAAAAGATGGCCCCCCCTTGGTGAAAATGGTGGAAGGCAGAGTGGGGAGGCATGGTGCTAGCCAGGCTGCCTTGCTTATGGACACAGGAGGGCACTTCACTAAGAATTCGAGAAACTTCCCAATCGGGCAAACTTGTGTTTGGCAGCCAACAGTGCAGCGAATGGAGGGGTAGAGCTGAGACTTCATGCCTTTCCCTGGCCTCATGTCAAGCAGGTGGTGGACAGCAGAATGGAAGTCGGCAATTTTCTGCACTCTCCTTCTAGTTCTCAAGATGGATTAGCCCGCAGGCCGCCACTGGAGCCACTAGAGGAGTGGTTAACAATCTAGACTTTGGATCAAGCCTGGATTTGGGTCCTGGCTCTGTCACTTACTAGCAGGGTGACGACCTCCCTGCACCTTACCTTCCACGTCTGTGAAATGAAAAGAATAGAACGTACTCCCACAGCATGATTTGGATTACATTAAAATGTAGATCTTCAAGAAGACCACGTACACACAGCCTATATCCAAGAGGAGCTCAAAAAAATGGGAATTAGGGGTGCCTGGGTGGCTCAGTGGGTTGAGCCTCTGCCTTTGGCTCAGGTCATGATCTCAAAGTCCTGGGATAGAGCCCTGCATCGGGCTGGTCAGCAGAGAGCCTGCTTCCCCCTCCCAACACTCCACCGGGCTGCCCAGGAGCGAGCCTCCCCCCCCCCCCCCCCCCCCCCCCCCCCGCCCCGGCCCATTTTCTCTCTCTGCCTGCCTCTCTTCCTACTTGTGATCTCTGTCAAATAAATAAATAAATAAAATCTTTTTTTTTAAAAAAAGGGAATTAGTATTGCTATCATTTCCAATTTATTCCAAGCCTCATACCTTACACTGTATCATCTGTGTGGGGTGCCTCCTATCAAGGACTGCCTGATGGAGTTAAAACATCTGTACTTTTATCTCTTTCTGTTAAATAAACTTAAGTTGAAGAAACAACTTAAGTAACTTAAATGAACTTAAGAAAACAGTG
This sequence comes from Taxidea taxus jeffersonii, assembly GCA_003697995.1. Classification (NCBI taxonomy): domain Eukaryota; kingdom Metazoa; phylum Chordata; class Mammalia; order Carnivora; family Mustelidae; genus Taxidea; species Taxidea taxus. The sequence continues at coordinate 16,875 of ML099353.1, forward strand.
CTCCCAACATGGGGTTTGAACTCATGACCCTGAGATGAAGGGTCGACACACTCCACCGACTGAGCCCATCAGGCATCCCTACCCTTCATCTCTTTACACTCCTTCGTTGAGCCAGGTTAACAATGTACTTACTCAGATCAAATGTCAGGTTTTATCTGTGAATTAGAAAACATGGTTTGTTCCAGAAAAGAGAGGTATGTAGGCCCACCACCTACGTCTCTCTCTGGACGATGAACAAGAAAGCTGGCAACAAAACAGAGTGCTAGTGTGGTTGGGGCTTTTACTAGACAAAGTTGCTGTGAGCAAACCCTGACCTATAAAACCGCTCATGTACAGAAAGAAAGATCTCTCTAACTGGGGAAAGGGCTGTTTGCGTGAGCATGCTTTCAACCAAACTTGGAATGGCTTTTCTACCTAACGGGACACAGAATCTACTCTCGCCACATCATGGAACTGCCATTTTCATGACATTATCCATTACTGAGCTAACAGGGTACAAATCAGTGTGACGGAATTTGAGTGCTTTGAGTCTTATTTCTTAAATGGTCCAATTGTGACCACAAGCAAATATGTCCAGCCTTACACATAAGCCCCTTGGTTGGCAGCCCCACACGTTACGTTCTGGTAGGTTTCTGTCTGCTCTTTTTTTAAACATCAGTCTTCCCCGCTTTCCCAGTGCGTGGATAGGTAGAAAAATAAATGAAGTCAGCACTCTTTACTTCTCACTAGAATAAACTGTGACTCAAATACGGTGAGTGGTTATTTGCAAGGCTATAATTTTTTTAATGACAGATTTTCCTAAAAGAAACCACTATAACATCTGTCCAAGTACTCCAAGGGAAAAACAAAAAATACATACAGATTAAGTCTATTTCTTTAACAGCACATTGCCAAACACGGACGACGAGGATAAAATGCCAAGGAACCTTACAAAATAACTTTAAAAGATGCAATGTTTGAGTCACTCAAATGCGCAGGGTTCACAAAGAACAGAACAGTTAAGTCCGAGAGCAGCTCTCCTTTGTGCGTGATGGTAACTCAGACTGTCCTTCATTCGAGTTCACTCAGGTGTCGAAAACCGACAGGTATCTGAGCACAGTTTGTTGGCTCTTCTTTGCTTGGAGATGTGCACACAGATTAGAGGAGAGGAGAAGCTTCCAGATGCTGACATAAGCACGGCAGCCTTGGTTCCCCTTTGATAAAGTACGAAGGCAGCTTTAGTTGACTCAAGCTGTATCGGTTTCCCTAAGAAAAAGTCTGATGCATGCTAAAAGAGACGAGTCACTGAATGCGTCATGCTAAGTATTTACAGCCATTTTCCTAAAGTGAGCTCAGTAACCTGACAGAATAAAAAAGGTAGTTGTTAATTTCTTGTATGACCTCTTACAACTTGAATAACTTCGTGGGTGAATGACGCTGAAGTTCAAAGCCCCTCAAACACACATCAACAAGAAATGAGAGACTGTGTGAAGAGGCGCACGTCCTCTCGAATGCACACGTCGCGGGGCTCCTGCATAGCAGGAAAGTCGCTACCACTACGTAACAAATGGCTATGCCAACAGTTAGAGCTGCCGCTCAAGAGTCCGACAGTAGAATTCCCTTAAAATCTCAAAGAGGGTTCGCAACAGTACAGACACCTTGGGGAGAATAAGTACATATTTTGTTTGGAAAGACATCTTTTGCTGGGAAATTGGAACATCATGGAAACACATCAGTTTGCGAATCGGGTTAAGATTTAAGGCAATGAATGCTACTCAGACCCGAGTCGGGGGAAGACCCACAAAAGTTTCCATTTGTCTTCCGAAACATTAACAACAGGTCAGAATCCACATCAGAACGTATCCCCCTGCGAAGTGTTCACTGCACCTGTAGGATTTTTCAGCATTACAAAATAGAATCCACTTTTTCTCTGAATAGGAAATGAGAAGTTGCTATGTATTCTTCCTTGAAAACTGTAAAAGAAAAGAAAAAAACCACCCCCCCATCCCCCCACACGGCAGCTTCGGTATTTCATATTAAGAAGTAACATGGAGAGGAAGACAAGTCTAGCCGGTGCACGTAAAGGAACACTGCCCTTACGATGAGCTCCAAAGCGGTGCGCTTCTCCCCGACTGACCTTGATGTAGTGTGGAACGACCGTGGGAGTCATAAATTAACTTTAAACATCAACTACAGACTAACGAATGACAATGAGACACAGTAAAGTTCAAAAATTTTACATTTTGCTCCTGTTTGGCTGCTAAAGAGCAGCGATTTAAATCGATATAAAAACATCTGACCACAAAGCTCGCTATACAGATAAAGTATATAATCCAAAAGTAAGCAGCACTGAGTTTCTTATTTAAACTTGTCTGGTGTGGAATATTTACACATCTGGGAAGAGAGCTCTCCGAAGCACCGCCCCCTTCTCTTGACTCCACTCCCGCGCTCTGCCCCGGCCCCCACCAATGCAACCACCTGCCCTGTGCCATGTACACCCGTACTCTGGCTAACCTGGCAGGGTGATACGACTCCGTCCTACGGTCTTGGTCTGGGAGAAAAGCAACACGGTCTTGGATGTCATTTGTAGCCCTTCTTTTCTGAATACCAGTGTGCTATAGTCAATGAATCTGGAGTGGGGGGAAGAGGCCCCCCCCACTTCGCTCCCAACTCCAACGGGACAAGATCCGAACACCATCAGCCTCTAATGCCACAACAGGCCACCGGAGAAAAAGGAAAGACAAAGGTCAGGACCAAGGCAGTAGCAATGAACACAAGTTTCCCAACAGAGGAACCTCTCTGTCCCTGGGCTTTCCCAGAGATAACACTCCCTCTTTCCTCTCCCTCCCCTCCCATGAAACAAAATTAATCCACGGCACAAGAACTTGGTACTCTGGTTAGGTATCAGGTAAGTGTAAGAAAGAGTAAATCTGTCACTTTGTGTACTTTAACTGAGACGTAAAGCTAACGGAACACACAACATCACTGTGAAAATAACTTTTTTCTAAAACAGATCCAATCTACATAGTGCAGCCAATGAAACATAAAAGAATAGTTTGTTCACAATCTGCCTTGTACAGGATATTTATATTCTCTCGATGCCATATAAAGAGCATTTATATAGCTTAAACATTCAGAGACATGCACTGGGACTTTTTAGGTAGTACAAATTTCTTCACAATCACATGTGCAAATTTTACAAATCACTAGGTGAGTATTAGTAAGCTTAGGCTGGACTGTGTCTTGTATTATCTAACAAATTTAATGGGGGCTCAGAATCATCCATAGGAAGAACCAGGCGTGTTCCCCGAATGACCAGTTCGTGGTCCCCAAACGCAAGCTCCCGATCCAAGGCATCTTCAGAACTGTTTCCCATAAACCTCCTAGGGGCACCGGATGCTCCCGATTCGGTGTTCACAGTGGAATCCCCATACGTCAAACTAATATCGCCATCATTGAGAATAAGATCGGAGTCATCGTCTTTCAATTGCTCCTGGTTCTAAATGCAAATAAAATAAGTCTTAAGAATTGCTATGTGACCGACTCAAGAAACATTTGCAATAGAAGAATTTTTCAAGGATTCGTATTAAAACCCTTGAAAGAAGATGGGATCGGGAGGGAGACAAACCAAAAGAGACTCTTAATGTCATAAAACAAACTGAGGGGGGGGGGGGGGGGGAGGGTTTGGGAGAGGGTGGTGGGGTTACATCATATGTTTAAATAAAAAAGCTTAAAGAAAAAAAAAAACCCTTCAGGGCCAGTCTGCTGCCTTCAGGATAAAGCCCACAGTCCTCACCTTGGCTTAAAGACACCTCGTGACTCAGGCGTTTCACCATCCCCCCACCCCACCCCGCCCGGGCATCTGCCTCACCCATTCCAGCCGCCCCACTGTGTGCCTGCCATTTGAACTGCTGACACGTACCCAAATCTCTCATGCCTTCCCTTACCTTCTGTCTCCCCCGCCTTCCGTCCTGTGACTAGAGCCTGCTCATCACTGAGGTCTTGGCTTAAAACAAAGTCCCTTCCTGCTGGAGGTCTTCCTTGATTTTGCGAAGCTGGCTTAGGTGTGCCTCCTGTGCTCTCTCCCAGTGACTGGCACTTAGCCCTGGCCCTGTAGTGCCCTTTACCCTTGCACCACAGCCGCACACGCACTGGTCTGCTCTCAGCCCACACTAGCCTCTGAGCCCCTTCTACGCTCTAGTCCAACCACCAGACGGCCTGGAGCACACAGAAGGTATTCTCCAAATGTAAGTTCAATGGATCACTGAGTAGATGAGTGGATTTATGGAAATGAAGCTTTTACTTCAGTATGAACAATGCCTAGAGATATAATGTTCCCCAAATACATTGGAACCCTCACCGTACACTTGTCTCCCAGCTCAATTAGCTTTTGGTTCTCATGGAGACTTTGTGGCCAAAAATGTAGAATTAAATAAAGTTCTACAAAAGGGGGAAAAATCAAATACACACACACACACACACACACACACAATGCCATTTTGGTAAATAAAAGAATGTTATATATGCATAGAAAAGTTTGGAAGGGTAGTCAACAAAATGATGATCATGAGCCCTGCATGATAAAATTGCTAGTGATTTTTATTTTCTTATGTTTTTGTACTGAAATTTTATTATATTGAGTACATATTACTTTTAAAAATCAGAAATTCATCTTTTTCTAATATAAAGCATAAGAATCATTCTAAACACTCCTACGGATCTGGCAAAAAAAAAAATCTGTGACTAATATTCCTTGAGGGAAGCAGAGCTGATACGAAGAGCGGACATCCGTCTCTCCTGAGCTGTGTGTGTTTGAAAATCTTAAATTTGTCTGAGAGAGTCAGACTGAGGAGACTGTTATACACCAATTTAAAACAGTTTTAATTTGCTGTTGCTAAATATCTGCCTAAATACTCAAAGCCATGTGAATTAAAAACCAAACAAACCTATTCTACTAACCAACCATGATGCCCTCCTGCTCTGTAGAGTATGACATGAAGGCCCACCAGGGTCTGTCACCTCACTGAGCAATACTCAACAAAAAAGCTTGGGGGTGCCTTCGCACACCAGCAAGGGCTCTTCAGCACCTTTAAGGACTTTATTGAGTGTGAGGTTTGGGGCAATTGCTATCAAATTTTAGGATGCATATATGCCTTTGGACTCAGCAATTGAACCCTTAAAATCTATTTTATATACCTTTATATACTTGGATAAATTCATAGGTACAAGAATATTTACTATAAACACGGTTTGTAGAGACAAAAAAGGAGAGGAAACAACTTAAAGTTCTATCCATAGGAGACTGATTAAATCAATGCTGGTCTAGCCACACTAGGCAGCCATGAATAATGACCCAAGATAATGGGTCTCGTGTAGTCATGGAAAGGTAGCCACGATATATCATTAAGTGAAAAATGCAAGTAGCAGGACAATGCAATTGTGATCTCATTTGTATAAAACAGTAATAAAGCTATACATGTAAATTTGTCTAAGTTTGTACAAAGCTATATATACACATGCAAGTAACGTACTTCCTGTGTATCAGGAAGTATACACAAAAAATCATTAACAAAGACCGTTTCCGGGGGGGATGTAGGTGGGAGAAGGAGCAAACTGATTTTTCACTTTGTACATTCCATACTGTTTGAATAGTTGGCCACAAGTAGAGTTAACTTTAATAATTAAAAAAGTAGGTGTTAATTGATTAACAAATGCAAAAAACATTAAAAATTAAGTTTTATGGTTGTTATAGGTTACATGCTATCCCCCTACAAAGATGCTAAAATCCCAACCACCAGTACCTGTGAATGTGACCTCATATAGAAATAGGGTCTTTGTAGATGATCAAGTTAAGATGAGGTCATTAGTGTGGGCCCTGATTCAGTATGACTGGTGGGTGTCCTTAAAAAAAGGGGAAATTTGGACACACACACATACACATACACACACAGAGTGTCATGTGAAGATGAGGATAGCTGTCTATATAACTCATCTACTACAAGCCAAGCAACACCAAAGACTGGCAGCAAACCATTAGAAGCTGGGGAGAGGCCCAGAGCAGACTGTGCCTTATGGCCCTCAGAAGGGACCAACCCTGCCCACACTTGGACCTCAGACTTCGAGCCTCCAGAACTATGAGACAACACATTTCTGTTGAGCCATTCAGTCTGTGGTACTTCGTTACGGCTGCCCTAGGAAACGAATATGACAATGTTGTATTTTGCTATAGTCCGCAGGATGCGCAGTTGAGGAACTCTTGGCTTTCGGTGACCGTGAGTGGGTCTCTGGAATCCAAGAGCTGAGGCTCACTGACTGAGCTGACAAAGCTGGCTGCCCCTCTGCGGCCTCGTAGGCTGACAGGGCACAGAGGACAGGGAGGCTGCTCGGCATGGAAAGCCTGGGCCGTGTGGGAGGGAGAGACAAGATAACACGGGTGCTCCCCCGACCCCTGGGCACAATCTGTCAGGAAGCTGCATGGACTCCACGTCCCACAGAGCTGTAGGGCACCCTACTCTGTAGGTGCCACCTCTACTAAGACTCCTCTGTCCGTCCCTTCTCTGTGGGCTCTGCCCTAACATACCCCAGAGGAGGGTGTAGGGAACCACACGGTGCCGGTCTACACTGCTTCCCCACGGCCTTGTCGCTCTACTCAAGCTGTTCCATCAGACCAGCCCAGGTGGTGGGCTTAATCTGGGCCCTGTATCTGATGCCACAGATGATTTTGGAACGGTTGGGTTGGAAGCAAAGGTTTTTAAAAAAGAACTTGAAAAATAAGATGTTCATATTTTAAAATAAAGGCTGGTCAGCATTTGTCATTTCTTTCTGTGTCGTGATGCGTGCTGAATCACCAGTCTCATGTTGGCAGCTAAGGGAAAAAAATATGGACTCTAGGTTCTCTCTAGATAGGCTCGTGCTGCCAAGCAATGTGGAACACCAGTAAATAAACTCTCCCTGATGTCCAAAATGTGGCAGGTTTGGAGCAAAAGACCATCTGTTGCACTTTAGGGGTATCAAAAATTGTTTTATTAATCCTCTCCACATGATTGTGACCATTCTAATTCATAGATGAAAACACATTCAATACTGAGCTCGGGCCACATACTGTAAATAAACGAAAACCAGGGTGGAAATAGAATTATTTACTAAAATCACTGACAGTAAGTGAAGGCAATACACTAGATCTCTTTTCAAATGAGGTTTCAAAGACCGTGAAATTGCATCTCTAGATTTCTATATGTATCTATGTGCATTTTCTGGCTGGGCAAAATAGGCTTATATTCCCTCTCATGGATTTTATACCTTAAAGGCCGGCGAAGCAAAACCGAACCAGTGAACAGAGCAGAAAAATTTAACTCCATGAAGAACTTAGGTTTTGGATAAAAGCAACTTACTTCATAAGCTTGGGGGCTGGTCAGGCATCTGGCGATGGGCCCGCAGCAGGCAGGGAGCGTTGTAGTGAGAGGAGGTCCACTGTGCGTCAGCAGGGGCTTCAGGTAGCTGCACCCCGGGTTAAGGAAGAGCCGCGCCCCTTTCCTCCCGAACGCCAAACAAGTCCTGTCCTCACCACCTCCCTCACCGTGTCCCGCTGCTTCGGCGGGCAGCGGAGGACTTTCACATATGCTGCCTCGTTTTGTGGCCACATTATGCCAGTGAGTCAGCAAAGCAAGATTTTGTTACCATCTCTGTTTCACAGAAATGGAAACTGAGGCTCAGGGAAAGGAATGACCTGCCTAAAAGTCACACAATGAAGGAAGTGACGGACCCATACACGAACCCAAATTGGTTGGATTCCAAGTCCTGTGTCATGTCCACTGCGTCATATTGCTGTTTTGCTTTTACTAAAACCAAAGGGAAGACAGAATCATTCTCAGTTTAGTGCTGAAGGAGATAGGGTAGAAAGGAAAGAGTGGGAAGAGTCAGGAAAAAGAGGAAACTTTCCAGTTGCAGAATTTAGTAACAAAAATGGTTTTAATCATCTATTGTGAATTCAGTTGGTATCTTGAATGAGTTGAAACTTCGTATCAGAGGAAATTTAATTCTAAAAATGTTAAAAAAATTATGTATCATGAGTTCCTCTATCACAGACCCTTCATTTCAGTGTTCATTTATTTTCCAAAAAATAAAAACGGACATGATAATATGTATGATACTCAGAAGAAAACAAGAGGGAATCATAAGAAAAAGTAAAGACAATGGGAGAAAGACACATATACATATTCCCCACTTTCTAAGTCACAACCTAAGGTTGTTCTCAGTTAAAAATGAGGAATAGTCCTGGGGCACCTGGGTGGTGACTCAGTTGGTTAAGCGTCCAACCCTTGGTTTCAAGTCAAGTGGTGATCTTGGGGTCATGGGATTGAGTCCCATGCTGGGCTTCACACTCAGCAGAGTCTGCTTGAGATTCTCTGCCTCTCCCTCTGCCCCTCCCCCTGCTTGCACACACACCCTCTCTCTCAAATAAATAAAACCTTTTTAAAAAAATGAGGACTCGTCCTGTATCTATTAAAGAAATGAAAACCCTTCTCAGAGAAAACACCCCAGGCCCAGGTGACTTCACTGGTACAGTCTTCCCAGCACTTAAGGAAGAAAACATACAAATCCTCCAGAAAACAGAAAAAGAGAAAAATTCTTCCCCATTCATGTCATCAAATCAGCATTACCTTGCTATAGTCGCTTGATAAGGACATTACAACAATGACCCAAAAAACCCACAAACCAGTATCACTCACAAAAACAGACACAAAATATCAGTAAACTGAATCTAGTGACACACACACGGGATGGTGCATCACAACCGAGTGGGATTTGTTCTAATCGTGCAAGACTGGTTTAATATTCAGTCAATGAAAACAATGACAGATCAAAGGAGAACAAATTAAATACATGATCACCTCAACTGATGCAGAAAGAGCATCTGATAATATTCAATGCCTGTTCATGATAAAAACTCTCAGCAGACTAGATATAGAAGAGGATATCCTTAACCTGACAAAGCTATCTCAGAAACCTATAGCTAGCATCATACTTAATGGTGAAATATTGAAAATATTCCTCCTGAGGTCAGGATAAGACAAAAATGTCCACTATCATCACTTATATTCAACATTGTACCGGAGAGGTCCAGCCAGTGTAATAAGACATTAAAAAAATGTAAGGTGTTAGAAAAGAAAAAAGAGACACATTATTTTTCACTTGATTTTATGAGCAGTAAATACAAAAGAATCTATAAAGTATTTGCTAATAATCAGTGAACTTGACAAGACCGCTGGATACAAGGTCAATATATAAAAACCCCATTATAGATCTATATATTAAGAGCAAACAAGTAGAAAATAAGTACCTTTTGCAATAGCATCAAATACTTAGCAATAGTAAATACAATAAAAGATATGCAAGACTGGTCAATGAAAACTATAAAACATTAATAAGAGAAATTAAAGAAGATCTCAAGAAATAGAAGGATATACTGTGTTATTGGATTGGAAGACTCAATATTGTTAAGATGTCAGTTCTCTCCAAATTCACCTATTGATTTAATACAAACCCAAGAGAATTACCAGCAGGTTTTTTTTTTTTTTGGGTGAATGGATGAGTGAGTGAGTGTGTGTGTGTGTAAAGTGGCACGCTGCTTCTAAAATTTAGATGAAGATGCAATGAACCTAGAATAGCTACGGCAATAATAAGGAATAACAAACCTACAGAACTTCCCCTATTGGACAGTAGGATTTATTACAAAGTACAATCATTAATAGAGTGTGGTACTGATGTGAAAAAAAAAGACAAAGAGAGAAGAAAGTCCAGAAACAGACCTCCACTCATATGGCCAAGTGATTTACAACAAAGGCTCCATTCCAATTCAGTGGGTTAAGGACGGCATTTTCAATAAATGGTGTGGGGTTAATTGCATACTCATATGGGAAAAAAGTAGGTGTTGACCCATACCTCACACAATACACAAAGATTATTTTGTGGTGGGTCAAAAACTTCAGTGTGATAGCTAAAACAATTATACTTCTAGGAGAAAATATAGGATCTTGGGATATGAAATATAAAAGCATTATCAAGACACAAAAGCACCAAAAGAAAAGACTAGTAAGATAAACCTCATTAAAATGAAGAATTTCTATTCCTTACAAGACAGGATTAAGAAAATGAAAAGGTGGGGGCGCCTGGGTGGCTCAGTGGGTTAAAGCCTCTGCCTTCGGCTCGGGTCATGATCCCAGGGTCCTGGGATCGAGCCCCGCATCGGGCTCTCTGCTCAACGGGGAGCCTGCTTCCTCCTCTCTCTCTGCCTGCCTCTCTGCCTACTTGTGATCTGTCTGTCAAATAAATAAATAAAATCTTAAAAAAAAAAAAAAGAAAATGAAAAGGTGAGTTATAGACTAGGGGAAGATATTCATAGTCCATACAACCAACAGAGAACCCAATTCAGGAACATAGAAAGAACTACAAGTCAATACGAAAAAGGTAAGACAAATCAATTAAATAATGGGCAAAAGAACTAAACAGACACTCTTCATAATAAATGAAGTCCAAACAGCCAATAAACATATGAAGAAAAGCTTGATCTCACTGGCCATCAGAGAAATGCAAATTACACCACATCCGGTATCACTAGGTACTCATGGAAATGGCTACAATTTAAAAGATCGATTAAATATCAAGTTTTGGTGGAGATCGGAACAAGATCCTCCCTGAAGTTGCTGGTAGGAATGTAAGTTGGTTACGACCACTCTGGAAAACTGGTTGGCAGTATCTATGAAAGCCGAACAATACATTTGCCCTAAATTGTTCCCCTAGGTATATACCCAAGAGAAATGAGTGCTGAGGGTCACCAAGAGATACATACGTGGACTTTTAACTTTGTTTGTAATAGCCAAAAGCTGGGAACAACCTAAATGTTTATCAAACAGGAGAATGGCTGGAAACAAACAAATCAACAAACCTGTAATATATTTGCACTTTGGAACACCACACAGCAATGAAAAAGAATGAGTTAGTGGGATAAGCAACGGTATGGACAAATTGCATGTTGCTAAGTGAAAAAGTGAAAAAAGTAAGACCTAAAATAATATGCAATACCTGATTCCATTTATATGGAGATCAAAAGCAGGTAAAACTAATCCATGCTGCCAGCAATCGGAACAGCGGCGGTGCCCTTTGCGGGGGGAGGAGGGGCAGGGGAGGCATTACTGACTGTAAGGGAACACGGGCAGCTTCGGGGATGCTGGAGATGTTCTATGTATCTTTACAAGGGTAGCAAGCACACAGCTATATACGTAGGTCGCAAGCTTAAGATTTGGGTATATTATTTCAGTTACATCTCAGTTATGACAATCTGGCTACACAAAGGACCTGAAATCCAGAATGATGAATGATTAATTCTACTAGGGCACCAGGTATTGAAATTACCGGGTTTTGGGGCGCCTGGGTGGCTCAGTTGGCTAAGCGCCTGACTCTGGGTTTCAGCTCAGGTTATGATCTCAGGTCGTGAGACTGAACCCCACGTCAGGCTCTGTGCTGGTCAGGCTGCTTAAGATTCTCTCTCCCCCTCTCCCCTTGTCCCCCGCTCCCTCCCTCCCCTAGCTCTCTCTCTCTCAAAAAAAAAAAAATTACTGTGTCTTAGTCTAGCAGTACTGCGTCAAATCTTGGTGTTTACTTCTGTAAAAATATACAGAAAAATAAGCTATTATTCTGCTCTTTCTCTACATCAGGATTATTTAGTTGTTTCGTACACATATTATGCAGAAAATGTGCAAAAGGTTTTATGCAGGAAACATTAAACAATTTTTGTTAAATCAGAGGGAAGAAAAAGCCCCAAGAGATATGGGAGTGGCTTATACCCAAAATGCTGATAATGGAGCCACAAGTAATGACATAATCATTAAACAATTTTAAAGAGGCAGGATCTCTCTCCCTACTGGGAGCCTTAATACCACAGATACGCTTGTGTTCTTGTTTCCATACAGTAATGTAATTTTGAGTACTTGCAAAAAGGGATTGTAAAAATCTAGCAAATGGAATAGAGTAAGCAGTAGCTTCTAATGGTAAGTGCCAAGTGCATTCTTCTTAAATACACAAAGCTTTCATCAGGAAGTCGAAAGCGAGGGAAACATTTTTGACATGGGTGTTCCAAACTGGCTTTGGTGGAACACAGACCGAGTTTTGATTCATTTACTAATAAGCCTCAGCCTAAAAGAACTGCATGCTCCCTTTTCCCAGTTCCATTTTCAAATAAGAAATAGATTTTTTAAAAAAGATTTTATGTACTTGACACAGAGAGAGAGAGACAGCACGAGAGAGCATGCTCATGCACAAGCAGGGGCAGAGGGAGAGGGGGAAGCAGGCTCTCCGCTGAGCCGGGAGCCCAATGCCAGACTCAATCCCAGGACCCCGAGATCATGACCTGAGCTGAAGGCAGATGCTTAACCCACTGAGCCACCCAGGCGCCCCTAAGAAATTGATTTTAGTAAATAGTAAGGGATAAAATACTTCCTGAAAGGCATGATTTAAACAGGTCATAGAACAAAACACAACCCAAAGCAGCGCTATGAGGAAGACAGTTACAATAGGAGAAGACAGAGATTTGGTAAACAATCAAACATTGGCACCTTGAGTGGACAGGCGAATCTTCCAGTCTCCTGACAGGTCATGGAAAGCAGGCCCACCACTGGCTACTGTGGTATCTAATATGACTCTGTTTTCATCTCATCTACACACTTTTCCCTGAGGCATCCTTTTTCCTCTTTTACCCTAGCACACTGACAAGGACTGGCAAATAACCTTTTGCAAGATTCACTAAATAAGGTAAAAGACAGCAACTGCTCCATAAAGTCTCCCATAAGGGCTCCTGAGGTGCATCACACAGCCACCTTCTGCACTAGCCGCTCCCTGCTGGCGTCGTGGGTTTTCAGAGGAATTCATCTGTGGGGATTGTCTCTCATAACCTTCTCCATCCACCACACTGAAGGGGAAAAGGAAGACCAAAGGTAGGTTTTGTATTCCACTTCAGGAAGGGAATAGTCAAAACAGCCATCCCATTAAATTGTAACTGGCCATGTTCACACTACCATTTTCCCCCTCAGTTAAGGATACTTATGGTCAAAGTTGTACCATATCCGGAAAAGCCAGGCACTCTCGGCTTTGGTGGTTCTTCTCTCATTTTCAGGGATACCCTGCAAACAGATAATAAAGAAATCGATCCATACATCAATATAAAAAAAACACATTTATTGAGAATCATTTCTTTGTAGACTTGGAAATATAGCCTACTTCACACAAGATACCCTCTATCACGGGTAGCATTAGACATTTAATAGCTTGTATACTGCAGCTTTGGAATATGGAACTGAAATGTTTTTCTGAACACCTCTATTACTCGGGCTGCCTGCTGATTTATGAGTCTACTGTCATTTAAAAAATCAATGTGTGATAATTCGCCCTTAAATCTGCAAGACTTCCACCCACAACGTGAATTGCATCTTAACAGAAAACATCACATCGACATCCCTATCTTTGGGAGTTCTTATGGGTCCCAAAAGTACAGGGCTTCTGCAAAGATGCTATGTTCTTAGAACACTAGCAGAATGAAAGCAAGCAGAAAAATTCCATGGTAAGCCTGACCGGCTAGAAGGGAAAACTAGCAAAGCAAGCAGGCCTCTTCTAAAATAGCTTCCAAAACCAAACTGGGCCCTTATTTGTAATGCAGTACAGTCAGCAGTGGGGCAGTTAGGTGATCTGGTTCATCTCAGCTCTGACATGAACTAGCTGGACAAGTCCCTTCCCCTCCCTGAGCCTGGATTTCTTTGTGTACCCAGCGTGAGGGGTAAGGAATCTCAAAGGCCCTTTCTAGCATGGATGTCCCACGGCCCCAGGCTTTCTGAAGGACACAGAGTTTAGACTCTGGGTTTTGGTTCTTTCCTGTCTTTCCTGGTCTTCAAAATAAATAAGTAAATCTTTCTCTCAACATGTATCAAAACATACACGAAGTAAGAATGTTTGAGAACACTGCATGGGTTTACAAGAGCTGAAAAACACCTGCACCCGCTTTCACACTGGTACACAAACGTTTGTACGTCTCTGTGTTTTGCGGAGCAATGCGTCTATAAACCTCACGATCCCCTCACTACCTACACACCTATACACCTACCCCCCCCACATACTCCGTGCTTCCTGTCACGTTCCTCTCTGCTTCCCAGCGGACACTCAGAATACTGACTACGTGATGCAACAGAGCAAGACACCCACAGGGTTTTGAAGGCAAGGGGAAAAATGGTCTTTTTTCTGTATCTCACAGGTGGTACTCACCTACCTGGTTTTCTTTTTCCCATCTCTCCTCTGTGATGACAGAGGAGACACAGCAGGGGGACACTTAAGTGGACCATGACCAAGCGCTGGTCTGGTGAATCGTATGACATTTGATTCTTGTTGGGACACAAGGCGGGGCGGGGGGAGGCCTGAGAAACTACTACCCCTTAGAAACTACCCCAGCAGCTCGGCATCATGGGGATTTGCCCAGCCTGGTTTGCACAGGTATTTCAAGCCCATGAAACTGTACTAGTCTGGGTCTGACCACAAAAGAGGCAAGTACTTGCTGTACTACATACACACTTGTCACTCAACAGCTAACAAAATTAGCATTTAGGAAATGAATCTGAGAATTTTTTTTTTTTTGAACCACATCCGGAAGACAGACACCACTGCTTGTTTCAGACAAGAAAAAGAATGTGTTTTGGAAGAGAGACTTTCCATCTTTAAAAACATTATTTCTGAGATTTCCCATCTAATGTCTAGGATGGAGTCACGTATTCAGTGGTGCTCAGAAACCATGAAAAAGCAGATGGAAAACACTAGAAATGGGTGGCCAGTCTAGAGAAGGCACCTACCAGGGTCAGGTTCAGAGGAACAAGTGAGAGAAGGACACTTAAAATTAAGCAAGGAGACCTGGCCAAGGTAGAGGCACGGGGCAAGAAAGTACATTCTCCTGACCAGCCAGGGAAGACTGGCTGAAGCCCGCAAAGCTTCTAGGTGGTTCTCAGGGGCAGCTGCTGGTCATCCAATTTGAGAGTTACACAGGAATTGCAGCTGGAGTGGAGCTGACATCAGAGACAAGCCTTCATGCGCAAACCAGAGTGGAAAAAGCCTCCATGTGCCAGAGCCGCCACTTGAAAACCAGGAGTGCTTAAGGGACTGTTTTACTCCATGGCCAAACCCAGGCCGGCCCACAGATAGGAGAGCTGTCACCCCCGATAACCATATGTTGTCGGAAATTTGGTTTTGTCCCTATCAAGCAGTGAGAAAAGCCAGGAATGATGTCAGTTAAAAGCTGGTGCAAACAGGACCGGGTCTAAATAATAGTGGCATGAAGTCTACGGTAGGCCATTTCTTTTCCGAGCAGCTGCACATTCGATGGGAATACTAGAGACAGCACAAACGCATATTTACCAAGTGCTCTTGGTCGGAATCAACACCAACCCTAAAGGAGAAACACAAAAGGCAAATGAGATCCTGAGGCCAAAACGAGGTCTATTCCCCTGGGTGCCGTGTCAGGCTGCTACTTTCCCCAACACGCAAGCTATGGAACGGTGAATCTTTTCTTGCTCCTCTCTGGTTGTTGATGTAGATTTTTGGCTCCTGCCACTTTCCTTAGCAATAGCTTGGATCCCGAGGCAGGCAGGGTCTACTAATGATTCTCTTCCTGCAATCCCACTTACCAGTTTCAGAAAAATAACATTCTCTTCACTGAATGGCAGGGCACTGGAAGCTGAATGGGAACCACTGGGTAGTTCCAAACACAAGGCCGGCACGGCGCAGTTCCAGGAGGGAGCTGCGTGTTTGTGGACCTCTCAGCTCTCATGGCAACATGAGACTGTTATGTTGACTGAAGAGAGGGCCCAGTTACAGTTGTTTTCACAGGCTAATGGACAGATATTAGCCTGGCTTCTTCATAATTATCTTTTATCTGCTTAAAATTCCTGCTTTCCGTATCCCAGGAAACAGCTTCATTAGGAAGCTCTCTTGGACTCCTCTCTCGCAACAACAGCTCCCACCAACTCTGTCTGTTCTTTCTCTACCCTGTTTCTCACATCTTCTCTTCTTTCCATTCCAAGAGCTCAAGCTCAGGCCTCACTGTGACTCATGAGGTCTGTCGCAATTGGCTGCAAGGTTGTCTGGCTGCCAGGATACCCCCTAGAGTTAGCTGTCTAAAGTGTAGAACTCACTGGGCCATTCCCTTGGCAAAAGACTTTGAGGGTGGCTTATAACCCAGAGGGTCAAGCCTAAAGCCCTTTGGGTGGCAACGAGGACTCTACAGATTAGTGACCCCTGCCACTCCAATCTAGCTTTCCACCCTCATTTCCCCTCATTCTCTTCTATATACCCTGTATTAGCCATCCCCACCTACACCTGTCCCCAGACCCATACTCTCCCAAGCCTCCGTGCCTTTGCCCTCTATCTGAAATGCACTGTCCCTCGTGTTTTTCCTACTCTTTTGGTTAAGTTCCCAAAAAAACATTCTGTGACCCCTGCATGTGGAACCATTCTTTCCTCTGTCCTTCTACAGCACTCTCTAGATTCCTCTATAATAATACTTAGCACAGTAGAGCATAATTATTTACCTGTCAGTCTCCCCAAATAGACTGTGAGCTCCTTGAGGGTAAAGGCCATGTCTCAATTCATCTCTGTAGCCCCAGAGTCTAGCACAGTACCTGATACACAATAGGTGCTCAAATGTTTATCGATTAAGGTCACTACTACAGACAACACAGAAAAAATAGCAGTGTGAGTAGCTGTAGCAGTAGCATCCCAGAATATGAATATGAATACACCAAAGAGAGGAAAATGATGCAAGACCTCATCTGGAAGGCGAGTGAATCATGGTCAAGTGCTTGAAAACAGATGGCCATGACCAGATTCATAATTCAAAAGGCTCATCTTGTCTTTGTTAAATGGCCAGAAGCTGCTTAATACCTTCTCAGCCATATTAAACTCTAGACACATTTGTGCATCTAAAGTGACATCTAGTGGTCTTGGCGATAGCACATTTGTAATACTCGGAACGTTACTGGAAGCCAGTTCAGTGTAATAAACATTTATAGAGCAATTATTATCTGCCAGGCACTGTGCTAGGCACAGGGCATAGACATGAATGAGACACAGCGCCTGCCCTCAAGGAGCTCACAGACTAGTGGGGGGCACAGACACAACTAGAGCGCAATCCCCAGGGGCTTTGCAACTGGGGAAGGCTGGGCTTCAGTCTGGCCTCAGCTCCTTTCTAGCTGGGTAAACTTGGCCATGCAGCCTGATGAGCCCCAATTTTATACCTGGAAAATAGGGACCATATCCACCATACAGAGTTGATGCAAGGATTAAATGAGAAAATGTAGCTAGAGATTTTAAAAGCAGCTGATGCCTCATCTCACCCTCACTGGACAGTCACTCTTTGGCTATTACAAGGCTGGCCGAGAGAAGTGCTGTAACAGCCATGCCCACGTTAAGCAAAGGGAAGAGGGGGTCCGACAGAACAGGGCAAAGGGAGGAGGCGTCTGAGCTGTGCTATTTCCTGGGAGGGGGGGTGAAGGAGAAGTCCAGGCAGAGGAAACAGTATGAGCAAAGGCTCGGAGACCGAGAAGTGCCAAGTCTGTGCGGGAAATGACAGGGAGCCAAGTCTGACTGTCACAAGCTACGTGAAAGGACGCAGGAAGAGCTGGCTGGCTGGCTCTAGCTCACTGAGGAGCCTTTGTCTGCACAACAGCTGGAGCAATCCTTTCATATGGTCCAAGAGATCATGTCACTCCCTTGCTTTAAAATCCTATAAGATTTCCGATTGGATTTTAAAATCCAAACTCCCCACATCCTACAAGGCCAGATAGCAGAGCTCCCCGAACTACGGCCCACAGGCCCCATCCCGTATGCCTCCTGTTTTGCTGGAACACAGCCAATCCAACTGATCTACTCATTGTCTATGGCTGCTTTCATGCTAGAGTTGAGTAGTTGAGACAGAGACCATATGGCCGGCAAAGCCTAGAATATTTACTATCTGGCCCTTTACAGGACACATTTGCCAACCCCTGCCCCTGTAGGATCTGGCCCATCTCAGCTTCTGCCTACCCTTCAGTCACTATATTCCAGCTATGTGGGCTTTTTTCCCATGAGTTTATTAAATAGGCAAAGCTTGCTCTTGCCTCAGGGCTTTTGCACTTCTTTTCCCCACTGCCTGGACCATTCTTCTTCCTGCTCACTGTGTAACGCATAATCTCTCGACATTCAGTTAGACTGAGCTCCAGTGAAACCTCAGGGAGACCTTACCTGACCTCCACATATAAAAGTCACTCTATCTCCAGTCACTCTCACAGTACTGTGTTTGTCATCACAGAACTGAATTGTTTTCTTCATATATTTGTTTGCTGGCTTATTGTCTGTGTTCTCTACTAAAGTGTAGACTTCTCTGTATTACTGCTGCCACTGTATCCCTCCAGAGCAGGGTCTTTTAACCTTTGCATTACTGATATTTTGGTCCAGACAATTCTTTGCTGTGGGGGTGCTGTTCTGTGCCCTATAGGATGTTTAGAGGCATCCTTGGCCTCTGCCAACCCAATGCCAGGAGCAGCCCCGTCTCTTTGTGACAATCAAAAATGTCTCCAGACATTGCCAAATTGTATCCCTCCACTGAGAACCACTAGTTCTCTTTAGTTAGGGCCTAAAATAGTGGTTGGCATGTGGCTGGCAATCAATTGGAATTAATCAAATGAATGAATAAAAGGCACATTGGAAATGCTATACCAAGAGCTGTACAGACATTAGCTCACTGAATCCTTACAGCAACCCTCAAGGAGGCAGGTACTATCACCCACACGTTACAAATGAGGAACCTGAGGCGTAAGAAGAGTTAAGAACTTGCCCAAGACCACAGAATTGTAGAATGAAGGAGCAAGAACTCAAAGTCAAAACTTGGTCTGCATGAATCTTAAAATTTAAGGACTTCTCAGCATCTTTAAAATTGTACTAGACAAATCCGGGGGGAGGAAAAGGAAACTTAAAATCCAGCCTCTGCTCACAAAGAGGCCAAAAAACCCCCAGACAAGCACAGTAAGAACTAACCTAAGATTGTAAGGCAATGCATGTAAGTGCCAAACTATGCTCCAGGACAGGCAAGATGTCGCCAAAGGGCTTGCAAATCTGGTGAGGAGGATTCAACTCTAGGTGGGGTTTTTTTTTAGGGGGGGGGGGGGTAGTAGGCATGGGTATTTTGTGTGGAGGGTTGTTAGGAAAGAGAACTGAGTCCAAGGAAATGCTGAGACTCTATCCAAGAGCATTATTTTTCATAAATTATCTTATATGTAATTTTGTTCTTCTCAGTAGAATAAGGACAAATCTTCATTTACAAGCTCTTAAGGCAAGAAAGGAGTTTAATCCTCCCAAAAGCGAACACCTTCATTTCTTGATGCAGCACAGTCTACAAGAAATGAGGTGAGACCGGAGGCTCCTCTGTCTGCGACTTCTCTGTATGACCTTGAACAACTTAGAAACTTTTAAAGCCCCTATTTCCTCACTTGTAAAATGGAGCTATTGTGATTAGATGAATACATGAAATGTACTTAGCCCAATGCCCAGCACATAGTAGGTGCTCAACAAATGCCAGGTCCTCCCTGATGTAATGATCTGGATTAGAAGAACATTATTTGCAATTATATACAATAATAGCACAGAAATGGTAAGAAAGGAGTTTGAAAAGTAAAAAGAAATAAAGACAATAATAACATTCAAAGTGAGATTTAGGGCCGGCTGGTCTCTAGAATGTTTAAGGGAAAGGCATAATAGAATGGAAAAAGTGGAGAACAGATTCTATAAAACATGAAATACTGTTTTCTCTAATGAACACTACACATTCTAGAGGCTCAGCAGAAGGTCTATGAAGTTTCAGCCAAACACAGAACTAAAATCTACAAAAGCTTTAGCAACACAGGCTGCTGTATCCATGGAAACAATGCAGCACTCCTGAGAGAGGGGGAGCTTTCCAACTGAATACATTAACTAGTATGAATTTAACACTAAGACCTTGCAATCTCGGCCTTGGATTGTCAGGTTAGAGACAGTGCTGATCATAAAGTTGAGAGAGAAGGATAACATCTAGTTATTTGATTAGGATTGGAATAAACTGGACTGTCTCATATGCTGCAGATGAGAAGAAACATTTTCGATCTGATCAGGTGATATGGATCAAAAGCCTTAAATATAGGCATATCCTTTGACCAAGCAATGCCACTCCTAGGAATGGATCCTAAGGAAATAATCAAACGAGTGCACAGTGGTGTGTGAGTTTATGAATGCTCACGCTGTTAATGGTAACACTTAAGAGCAAAATCCTCAAATGGTAATGGTAACAGAAAAATCCTAGAAATAATGCAAAAGCCCAAAGATAGGGATTTGGTTACATAAATCACGGTGTATGCAGCCATGAAGTTCTGATGTAAATATATTTCCTAACATAAATGCTCACGCCATAATTACATTTATAAATCGCTTTACAAGAATACCTGCAGTGTTGCCCCCTTCTGTTAAAAATACATGTAACGTGTCACAAGAGATCTGGACAGACATCCCTCAAAGTGTAAACAACGGCTTTTAACTTTCTTTTGCACATTTCCGATTTTCTCTGTACTACAGGTTACATAATTTTTAAAAGGAAAGAATAAAACATTATGCATTTGTCAAAGCTTAAACTTTTCTTATAACGGGAAGAAAAAAGGAACCCCTAAATTAGAATTTAACATGAAAATGAGCTCCGCAGCACTGCCTACCTTATATGCAAGCATGAAAGCATGGCCGTGGTGCCACCGCCAAATACCCACACGGTAAAAAACACGATCAGAAGTGTGGTGCTGAACATCATTTGCCGCGCGTACGTGGCGGTATCGCGAATGGCCAAGGCAAACGCCATCGCGCCACGGAGGCCTGGAAGGGAACGAAAGAGGCACTTCTTCAGCAACTCACTACCAATGCGAGCTTCAGAAATTCGGAGAAGGCAGGCGCATTCTGAGAACTCAGAAGCATGTGAACAAATACGTAATATATACCCACGCACAAAAGTATATACAAACACAGAGAACGAGTAGAGGATCCTGACATGCACTGACCTTTTAGCAGTGTTTTGAATTTCATTTTTAAGCTTACACGCAGTGACATCCACTCTTCTTGGGCGTACAGTCCCACGAGCGTGGACAGTGGCTAGAGGCGTGTGTCCACGAGCACAACCAAGACACAGAACTGTGTCACCACTCCCAACCCCCTCGCCAAATTCCTTGGTACTATATCTTTATGGTCCCACCTCTCTGTGACGCTGCCAACCCCCTGAGCTGTTCCCCACTGCTGTGCCTTTGTCCTTTTGAGAATGGAACCCTTTGAGACTGGCTTCTTTCTCACTCAGCGCAGCGCCTCTCAGGCACTGTGCGTATACATCCCCAGTTGGGATTTCAGTGCTAAGGGGCACCCCATGGCCTCACGGACATCCTACAGTTTGCCTACTGGTTCGCCCACTGGGCTGTTTCCAGGTTTTGGCAAGTATGACTACAACTGCCATAAACCCTCACATACAGGTTTCTGTGTGAAAACACAGGAATCCTTATCTTCTCTACTACATGACATTTCTGAACGAGGAATTTGAAAACCAGAAAAAAGTTCTGACAGAAGGGAACGGGACACTATAAGAAGAATTTTCTACTGGAGGCTGCAACTTCAGTGTTTAAGGGAGTCATATTACTAGCACGTCATTCCTGTTTAAAATCAAGCTAGCGTATGTGTCATGAGTGGTTCCGTGGAATGGGCCAAGAGGGAAAGTTACAACTTACCAGCAAACATCATCATGTGCTGAAAATTTGATCCAATCTTACTTCTTCTACCCAAGTTAAGTAAGAGGGACAAGGGGTAAATATTAGCAGCTCTTCCCAAGAAAATAGCAATCTAAAATTAATAGGTTAAGGCTAATTTCATTTTACTATTAATATTAAACAGACTACACACTCAAGATGGTGAAAGGCTATCTTCAGCAGCTTAGTCTCCGGGGTGCCTGGGTGGCTCAGTCAGTTAAGCATCTCTGGACTTTGGGCTCAGGTCATGATCTCTGAGTCTTGAGACTGAGCCCTGTGCATGTCCCTCTCCCCCCAACCCCACGCTCTCTCTCTCAAATAAATAAATAAAATAAAATTAATTAATTAAAAATTAAAAAAAGTTCAGTCTCTAACAGTCTTTTGCGTTCGTTAACAGAGCACTGTCTAATGGAACTTTCTGCCATGACAAAAAATATTCCACATCTGTACCCAACATGGTGAGTGTCTGAATGTGACTTGTGTGATGAGGAACTTTCAATTTTATTTCATTTAAATTAACTTAAATTTAAATAATTACTTATGGCTAACTGGTACCAAATTGGACAGCTCTAACATATAGGAAATTCATTAGATGAATAGAAACATTTTTAAAAGCTGATCTTCTTAGGTATAACCGTAAGATTATTAATATATATATTATATATATTATTTTATATATATATATATAATTAAAGTCATGTTGGTAGGAGGGAGAGTAATACCAGCTAAATTTGCCCTTGCTTCCTCAGAACAGACAGATGAGCAGCTCTAACCCCTCCTACCACTGATTTTCCTACTGGCCCAGGTGTGTTCCTCCAAGTCTACCATATCCCCCCCTGCTTCAAAAGGAAGTCTTAATGGGAACGCAGACTGGTTTTAACTAGAAACCAATCCTCGTGTCTTTTTGCCCACTTAGCTGTGTAGAGACTCCTGCTTTGCAATTACATTTTTATAATACAGTCTCCACCCCATTTTCTAAAAGGGATAAAAAGGAGCATTTAAGACAAAAAACAAGACAAGGTAGGGGGAGCTGGGAGAGGAGAAAAAACAAACTAGATGGAGTAAACAGTGTTGACCCGAGTAACTTTGGAAGTGGACAGAGTCTGTAAGACTAAAGGCACAAGGAACTGCACAAAGGCATCATGGGCTTGTTGGTCAAGTTGCTTCCCATGGGAGTACTGGTTAACAATTCTGATGCTCCTATGTGTGCTGGAACAATTAAGGGAATGGGATGGTGGACAGTGGGAGCCAGGTTTCTCACTATTGGAATGGGAATTCATGGATCATCAAGAGGAGGAGGCCAGGATGATGCGTGTGGTAATGGATTAGAGTTAGAGACATCAGTATGAACTTATGCTTAGATTAATAGAGATATGGATGATTACATACATACATATAGGTATATGTACATACAGGAGCTAGTACATACATACATCTTCCCTCCCAGTGTCAGCTGAGGGTGCCTAGAAGCCAGGACACCCCAGTAACACTGAACACACGTACAGCTCAGATCTTGGTTTCTAATACCGTTCCCCAATAAAAGGAACCTGGGATCCTTGGAAAAATGGCTGATTTGACATTGGAACAGAAAATACACAAGATGAGCATGAAGCATCTTCCCTAGAAAGTAAGGCAATGCTCAGAAAAAATTTCGAAACACACAACGATGGGAATGTGCCAAAGGAACAAAGTACCCACTGAAGGATCTCCTGACGGCCAAAGCTGGAACAGTTTGGGCAACAAGATTTTAAATGTAGTAATGTATTATAACCCGAAGTATAAAATAAGTATCAGCGAGTCCATACTGATATAAATGAAAATAAAACAACAAATGGAGGAGAATAGATAAATCCCCCATGCAAAGAATTCTAAATAATTTTGTAGATACTCTGTCCTTGAGAAGGTGGAACCTAACTCCCTGCTGTGGATGGGTGACTCCCTTCCAAGTGGGACAATAGAGAAAGGGAAAAAAAATGAATGACTTTCCAGTGGTGCAACCTGATAAACACTATCTCAGTCAAGTGATGAATGCTAATACCAACATTATTCACATGCTAATGAGTATATGCCCTGGATATAATGTGATGAGAATGGCATCTTACTTCTGTGTCTTCCTCCCAAATAATGCACAACCCCAGTCTAATCATGGGGAACACATCAGGAATTCTAGTTGTGACACATTCTGCAGCAGCCCTTCAAAACTATCAAGGACCATCAAAAAGAAGTCTGTGAAACTCACAGTCAACTGGGACCTAAGGAGGCATGACAACTAAATGAAATGTGGCATCTTGAATGGGATTTTAGACTAGAAAAAGGCCATTAGGGAAAAACTCTTGAGAATCTGCGTGAAGGACGAGCTTCAGGTAATGATAATGTGTCAATACTGGTTCATTAATTGTGATGAGTGTACCACACTAATGTGAGAAGTTAATAACAGGGGAACCTGGCTGTGGGGTATAGGAGAACTTTCTATATTATCTTCACAATTTTTCCGTATTTCTACAACTATTCTAGAATGCAAAGATTATCAAAAACAGTGATTCCCTAAAAAAAAAAGAAAAAAAAAAAAGAACAACAAAACACACGGGCCAGTGTGGCAGTGACTGCTAGTTATATCCCCAATATGTATCCTTCCCTTCCTCTCTAGCAGCAGACCCTCCTCACTTTCATCTCCAATTTTCATCTGCATACACAGTCACCTAGATAAAGAAGAGAATTCCCAGTTTCTCCTGCAGGTATGTGTAACCCAACGGATGTTAAGTGGAAGTGATGTGTGGCTATTCTGGGTCATGTCCTTAAAGGGAATTGGCAGACACAGAGGAGAGCCATGCTGGCCCCTAAGAATATGGGCAACTCCTGAAGGATGGTTGCAAGAAGGCTGCTTGGGACCCTGAGCTTCCACACTAGTTCAGACTTTGACACAAGAAAGAAAGAAACTTCTATCTTGCTTAAACCTTGGTTAATTTCGGTCATTGTCACGTAACATCAAGCCTATATCCTAACTAATATAGCTGGCAAGAGGACAACTCTCTCCTGGTAAAAGTCAATATTCCTGGTAGGCTTTTGCATTGAGGAACCTGAATTCCTCACAGACTCAGAAACATAGAGAGAATATTTAGCCTCATTTCTGGGTAAGTATAGTAGATCAAGGCAGTTGACTGCTCCAAAGTTTCTCAAAGCCTAGCAGGATATGAAGGGACTGATCTCATGGGAGTCTTCAGCTAGGGTTCTCCTCTTATTAATAGGGTTTTCTCTTTTTTTTTTTTTTTGCCTGCAGTTCATTCCCAGAAGACTAAAACACGACAGGATGGCGTTTCAGTAATACCTTATTTTCTAATAGAGATCCTATTTAGAGTTGTAATTTAAAAAATATTCCCGGTGATCTCTTTGGCAGAAACTTCATTCTGAGTACTTTTTAAAAATAATTCTTTTGGAAACCACTAATTCAAATATCCCCCCCTCTAATCACACTCTGCTTCCGCGTCTCACGTTTATCTATCCCCCTTGGGTGGCTCCCCCGCCTCCACCTCCCTGGGCCCTCTTCCTAAGAACCCTCAACTCTTCCCTCAAACAACCAGTCCTCCCCCTTCTTCACTTCCTTTCTCAGCCACATCTTAGTAACACTCTTCCTGGTACCCTATACTCCTCGGGCCCTCTCGGGGTTTTCATTGCACTCACTTGACTAAACCCCAAACCTCGAAGGACCCATCTCTCTCTCTTCTCCATGCATCCAGCCAGGTATTCCTGGACAAAGTAGTACCACAGGGCAGACCGATTCTGCTGTTCATACCCGTTCCTCAAACTGAAAAGCCTCCTTAATACTGCTCGGCAATTCTACTGCATTTCTTCGGTCAACTCACTCCCTCGCTTGCCCACACGCTCTACATCCATTTCCAAACCCTCTCCTCAAAACTCCGAGCACCTGGGGGAGCCAGCCTCCAAGATGGTCCTCAATTCTCCCTGCCTCCTGGTACTCACACCTTCGTATAGTCCCTGCGTACGCTGTACCAGCGGCCATCAGTGTGACCAATACAGTGTGGAGGAAGGGATGACGGTCGCTTCTGAGATTCGGTTATAAAAGGCACATCAGCTTCCATCTTCATGCTCTCTCAGCTCGCTCCCTCTGGGGAGAGTTAGGCTGTGAGCTGCCCCACGAAGAGGTCCCCTGGAGAAAGGCGTCTGGATGAAGGCCATGTGAGTGAGATGGGGAGGATCCCCCAAGCCTCTGTCAAGTCCTGAGAGAGGAGAGCCCCAGTCCGGAACCTGACTGCAACCTCAGGAGAGAGCCTTGTGCCAGAACCCAGCTAAGCTGTTTCTGGATTCCTAACCCTCAGAAACTGTGTGAGGTAATTCATGCTTGTTGTTTTAAGCTACTACACTTTAGGGTGCTTTGTTATACAATAGATAACTGATAGGCCACCTGCTCCTCCCTCCCTCTCAGCAGATGCTCTCACCTCCTACTTTACAGATAAAAATAGAAGGCATCATACAGGAACTCCAGCTTACAGGTGTGTACCTGCATCTTGACAGTCCCTGTCCTCTCCTGCAACAATGGTGGAGCCGTGCCTCCTCCCTCTGGACGCCAACCCTTCCCCACACCTGTTAGATTCCATTTTCTCCTGTCTTCTCCCAAGGCTGGCACTACTGAGTGCTCACTTTCAAGTGCTCAGCTTCTCCATTCTGACCGGTTTTTTTAAAGCTAGAGATAGAGACGGAGGAAAGCAGCCCCCTTCAGCCTTTCACCTTTCTGCAACCACTGCCCCACGGTGCAGACTGCAAACTCTTTCCCAGGATCTGCTCTCTCTCTTCCCTTCAGTGACAAAGGACTAACAGTTTTATTTTGGGGGACTGCTGGAATGGTTGGAGACCTTTTCCTGCCATCTCAACCTGTGTTACTTGTGCAATAAACAAAATGAAAAGAGAATAGAATAAGTAGAATAGGAAAAAGAGTTGCAATTCTTCCTTTGTTTTACTCGGAGAAAAATTTTATATATTTAAATGTATTCTTATCAACCACCTCTCCAGAACACACGTGCGAATCTCAACCGAAAAGAAGTTTTCAAAAGAGAACACATAATAAAGGATACAAATGCGCCCACTACAAATGTTGGGTTAAAGACATGGTTCTGGAAGGTGAACAGTGTCAGTCCCATGTAGGAGAAGATGAAATTCTCTGCCAAGAAATTGAGAAGCTCAAACAACTGAAACGAAATTTTGAAAGGTTAGTCCAGTAAATACATTAAATTACGTAATTTGAAAACACGAGTATCACTAAGATAACGACGCAGACACTTCACATATGTAAAGCTCATGTATATCCCTCAAACAGGTGCTTCAGAGGGGAGCAAATGTAGGGATGACATTTCTAGTCCCACAGATAAAGCCAGAAATGTTGCCCCCGCACGTCCCCCCATCATTTCCTTTGTCAATCCCCAAGTTTAGTCATTGTCTTCTTCCTCCTCCTCCAAAACCTGTCAAGTTTCCTATGGGGATGTTCCTTGTCCCTGCCATTGGCTTAGTCTAAAGCTTTCAGCATGCCCAACCCCTAATACTGCAAAGGGCCCCTAACTGTATCCTGCTGCCCCCCTCCCACAGCCTCATCCGCTGAGTCCCTCCGGATATGGCAGTTGGACGATACCTCCCTCTTCTAGGCTGGAAGATTCAGTTCAAATTCTTTTCTCTTGGCACCGAACGCTTCATGACAACTTCTGTATCACCGCCTTGTGTGATTTCACTTTTCACATGGGTCTTAGCCCTTGTTTGGGGAGCAGGGGCTTGCGGGCTATAGCCCTGTGCTCCTCTCCCCGGCTGCCTGCGTGCCCCGCAGTTGATACCACTGCCCAGGCAAGTGTTACTGACCCAGCAGGGAGCTGAGACTTGAGACCTGACTTGCCACATGAATGAATCCCAGGCCCTGTGTAATCCAGCATCCATCCATCTGTCATAGTTATCTACCACTGCTCGCGCACACGAGCCTCTGCCCCACTAAACAGGGTAGTGGTTAAGTAACAACATGTGCCCAGGGGTCAAAATGCCTTGGCTTGAAGCCTGTTTTTCCCACTCGCTGGCTGTGTGGCTTTGGGCAAGTTAAACTTTCTAAACCGGGCTTGCCTCATTCTTGAAAAATGGGAATTAAAAATGGAAATAAGTAAGTACATATTTAATTTACTTTAAATGACTTAATGTGCTACAATTATACTTATTTGTTTAAGCATAATAGCTAAGCTTTATCTGGTTTTTACTATATGCCTGATACTACGCTAAGGACTTCACAAGCATTATCTCGTTTTAATCTCACAACTCCATGAGGTAGGTACTATTGTTATCCTCATTTTAAAGATGACAACACTGAAGAACAGACAAGTTATGTAACTTGCCCCTGGTCACACAGCCAGCAAGCAGTGGAACCAGGATTTGGAACGACACAGACTCTGCTTTAAACCACAATACCAAGGGCTGGCAAATTTTTCCTATGAAGGATCAGAGAGAGAGAGTAAATATTTGAGGCTCTGTGAGCCACATGGTCCCTGTCACAGTCACTCAATTCTACCCATGTAGCACAAAAGCAACCGCAGACTATATGTTAAAAAAAAAATGGGTGTGGCAGCATGCCAATAAAACCACTAATGGACACTGCAGTCCGAATTTCAAAGAATCTTCCTGTCTCACAAAATCATCTTCTTTTGTTTCCAACCATTTAGAAATGTCAGCAGCAGCATCCTCAGCTCGCAGACCTTACTGGGAGGTCTGGCCGCCATCTGCCAACCCCTGTGCCATACTTTGCAGCCTTCCACTCGCTGACGCTAGCTACCTTTTTGTTCCTGCCTTTACCAGTACTGTTTCCCCACGGCTTCTTTTCTTATCCTTTTCCTATGCTTTTCTGAACCCTTCCAATCTTTCTAGGTATACCATTTCTTCGATGATAGTTTTCCAGCCTCCTCTGGCCTCAAACCATTTCCCCACTTCTCAGACCTCTTGTATGGCATATCATTTGAAACATGCTATCTACAAGTTCCATTAGTCTGGGTTTTTCTAATGTTATACAAGCTTCATATCACCAACAAGACCAAAAGACCTTGTTTTTTTTTTTTTAATTCCCCACTCCACTGTCTAGAAAAATACCAAAAACCCCAGCTGATTTTCTTCTCTACACTTACTACAGTAAATTAATTCATAAAAGGGATTTGTAGCCTCAGCATATACGCTTGGGGGAAGAAAAGTCTAACTCTTTTGAAGAGTTAGGAAAAAGCACAGGTCACATACTAAATTTGTGGCTCCAGAAGAAAGAAGAAAAGAATAAGGATATTTGCTCCTGCTTTATCGGGAGTCTCTTCCAGGCTAATCTCACTGTGTTCTAGTCATTTGGCAAAACTGAAAGCATCCAATCATAATCAAGTATGCATTTAGTTCTATTCCAGACATTTCATATCGTTCATTCATTTGTCCATTCATTTGTCCCAAGCGCCTCATGAGACTAGGAAATGCTACGCCTATTTCATCTGTAAGTCCCTTCAGGTTCCCTGCACGCCCGATCACTTGGCACCACACGAAACCCAACCACGGGCGTAGCTGACATTCCTGGAAACAGAGCAGCTGCAAGGTGCCCGTGGGAGGTCGATCGTCTCCATGTCACCCAGCAGCAGAGCCAGTCAGATCAGAAATGTATCTTGTTTCTATCACTCAGCGGTCCTTCTAGGCAGACCTGAGTGAACTTCCAAAACATTCCTCTTAAAAGCAATTTGATTAGGAAAACAAGGAAGGGAAGCCAACTGATCACCAGAGCCACAGTAATAATGGCCCCTAGCTATTCTGATGAACAATCTCTACCTTAAATGCTGCCACCCTTCCACCTGCCAATCCCATCTATCTTTGGAATCAGAGGAAGAGGAGCTGAAACGAGTAGATATCATTTGGAACCAACTAAAGATGATTTTCCAGTAAAGACAGACTTTGGTTTTGCTGCCAAGGAGGAAACGTTTATTCACAAACTATAATTAGAAGCTTCTCTTACCTGTTTAGTTCTATGCTGAGACTCGGTGGATAGATTATTGTAGGTATAATGGGCCTGTGTGATGCCGCAAAACAACACTGCAACCACACCTATAAAGACAAGTTCCAAGTTCACATCAAAGAAGACTTCCTGACTTTCATACCGAGGCTTGTATTTTATAGAAGATCATATGCTTAGTGTTGAAATTTCCAGTTGTGACTTACTTTGTTAGGAGGAACCACTTCCATTAAAAATCTTTTCTTTTATATTCTAAAGTGACAGCCCAAATCCCAATGCTAACAAGTATGTTCAAATGCTAGAGGATGTGTCCACAAGTGGAAGCAATGACTGGCAAAGTCACTCCCTGTGAAGGCTGATGATCAAAAGGAGAAAGGACCCTACCTGTGAAGCCCCATGCTTCAGCCAAGAGGAATGTACTCCAGGACATCAAGAAGAACAAGCCTGTCTCCAACAGCTGAAACTCCCGTAATTTGGTGAACTTTGTCACGTAAGACTGTCAAGGTTGGTAACAGGATCTCAATACCCAAGTAAGACTACAAAAAATAATAGTCGAGGCAAGGCAACCATGAAAGGGCAAGAAGGGTTCTTCAATCTAACACAAGTTACAGAATAAGGAGGCACCAAAGTGAAAGACTTCTTTTTTTAAAAAATTTTTTTAAAAGATTTTATTTATTTGTTTGTCAGAGAAAGAAAGAGAGAGAGAGCACGCACGCATACAAGGAGGCAGAGAGGCAGGCAGAGGTGGAGAGAGAAGCAGGCTCCCGCCGAGCAAGGAGCCCGATGCGGGACTCCATCCCAGACCCTGGGATCATGACCTGAGCCAAAGGCAGCAGCTTAATCTACTGAGCCACCCAGGCATCCCCAAAGTGAAAGACTCCTTAAAAGGAGCGTTGTACCAAGGAGTCCGCAGTCTCTGCTTCCATGAGGAAGTCACACAGTTTTGTCAATCCAATTGTTTTATGGGTATCAGGGTATCACATGCCTTGTTGGAAACCACATCATAAAGGACAGTCAGAGATGAGCAACAGATCAGATACATGACAGGCCACAACTCTGACTATTAATCTGCAACCCAAAGAAAGACAGCTTCCCTAATTATAGCAATTTTCAATTACTAAGAACATGGCATTTCCATGAGATTTCATGTTTATTTGATCCCCTAGAACCTCCGTGATATAGAGCATTCCATGATGAAGAAACTGTGGCACGCCACTCACTTATACGAATCTAAAAATTATTTGTTAGTCAACCGGGGAAGGGCCTGTGCAGACCTGTGACAAATCTCAGGATGGAATCTACATCTGCTTCAAAAAATGTGTACCACAGCAGAAAGATGAACAAGATACACTCCCTCTTCTCAAGGAGATTGTAATGGGACAGAGGTATGATTTGTCCTGGCTCCTCCTTCAGAACTTTGTACTGTCTCTTTGTGCCTCAGTTCACCTGTAAAAAGCTGTAAGACGAGTCTCTTCCAGCACAAGGCTGAAGGAGAGCCAAGTTATAGACCCTTGAAAAAAAGTATTTGTTGTTATTATTTTCTTTAAAGATCTTACTTTTAAGTTATCTCTACACTTAACGTGGGGCTCAAACTCACAACCCTGA
Organism: Taxidea taxus jeffersonii; assembly: GCA_003697995.1. Classification (NCBI taxonomy): domain Eukaryota; kingdom Metazoa; phylum Chordata; class Mammalia; order Carnivora; family Mustelidae; genus Taxidea; species Taxidea taxus. The sequence continues at coordinate 48,330 of ML099353.1, forward strand.
GGTCAGGAGTCACACATTCTACTGACTGAGCCAGTCAGGTGCCCCCAAAAGTATTTGCTTTACATGAAAATATCTTAGACGTTTTAGAGTTGGAAGCTCTTTAGAGACCATCTAGTCCTACTCATCTTTCCTGCTGTCCCCACCTGCCACCTTCCTACACTGAGGGCCACTGAGGTGAAGGGCCAGTGCTCCCATACTGGAAGTTCCAGGAAGGCAGAGGCCATGTCTGTCTTGCCCATCTTGGATGCCCAGAGCATAGCAATTCACATGCAGCAGGTAATCAAGAAATGCTTTCTGAATGAACACAAGAATGACTTGCCCAACATTTCTAATAGCAAACCAGTGGCAGTGCCAAGAACTCTAGAGCTGAAGATTAAAACCATTGAGAGCTGAGATGAACTCCCATCTGTCCAAACCCAGGAAGCTGATTTTGTTCAACTGACATTATGGTCGTATATTTCCTATTTGTCCCATTCAACAAAGAGCAAATGAACAGCAGTGCGCAATATCCAGAAGCTCAATGGAATATATTTACCTTTATATCAATTTAGCCTATAACCTTAAAATTCACTCCCAGAGGGTCACTGTGTCTAATTAGACTCTGGTAGTGAAAGTTGGAGAGCATGAAGCCCAATGCAAAATAAGGAAATTCCTTTATTTATTGTTAAAGATGATTACATAATGTTTTCAAACCAAGTCCTTGATTATAAGGTTAATAATTATAACACAATGGGGTCACCTGGGTGGCTGTCGGGTAAGCACCCAACCCTTGGTTTCAGCTTAGGTCACAATCTCATGGGTCCTGGGATTGAGCCCCACACTGGGCTCCACACTTCATGGGGAGTCTGCTTTAAGATTCTCTTCCTCTGCCCTTCCCCCCCACTCACTCTTACTCTCTCTCTGAAATAAATAAATAGGGGCACCTGGGTGGCTCAGTCAGTTAAGTGTCTGCCTTCAGCTCAGATCATAACCTCAGGGCCCTGGGATGGAGTTCTGTGTCAGGCTCCCTGCTCAGTGGCGAGTCTGCTTCTCCCTCTCCCTCTGCCTGTTGCTCCGCATTGCTTGTGCTCCTCTCTCATGCTCTCTGTCTCTTTCTCAAATAAATAAATTCTTTAAAAAAATAATTGTAACCACAACAGCAATTATGGAAGAGGAGAGACCATGGGAAACAGTATTCAACCACTTTTTCGGTTAACAAGGAAAGATTAACAAAAGGATATTAAAGCTGTCACCACACCAGTAGCGGCACCCATTGCGAAAGATCCACTGAAGATCCCCAGGAAAATCCCAATAGACTTGAACATGGCTGTGACATCAAAGGTGTGGCTGTTGTCTCCAGCTGGCTGGTATGCCACTATTGAGCTACAAAAGAGAGATTGTTTTTACTTCTAGAAGCAACTTTTACTTCAAAAACTATCTAAAAAATAATAAATAAATACATTCTCTAGTGTCATAGAGCTCGAAAGATGAAATCAGGGCCAGAGGAGGGTATGGGAGGGAGGGGACAAAAACTTCTGATTTGAATTGCCAAAATAAAAACAAAAGGTTATCAAAACACCCTGTGGTGGATCCAGCTAGCAAGAAAATTCAGCTTTTACAATTTCAGGAGACTGAATGTTTTAAGGTCTTCTATGTGAAGCTGGACTGAGCCTTTTTCTCCAGCGTCAAGACACTGTGCAGTATTATTCTTCTATGACTCTGCTCAAGACGTCCTAGCACTGAGTGCCTCCAAGCCCTAACATACTAATGTGAACAAACTAATGAAAAATTCCACTTGTTTTCAGCAGAGGCATAAGAATATAAAGAATACTGCTCAATACTCAACCTGGTCACATTTTGTTTTTCCTATGGGAAAAAAAAGATGACTGAAGTACCCTTTCAACTTTTAGAATACCAGAATGGGCCCAATGCCTAATGTCTATTCACTCACTGAAATAGACTTTTATAGGGAAAAGGGCTTGAAAGTCCATCCAAGGAATTAGAATCCACTCAGCTTACCCAGCTGGATCTCTACCTCAAACTTTTGAAAGAAAGTCACTCTGCAAGTGGCCAAGACACGCAATTACAGGAGACACTCTCCATCTTGAACTTACAAGTCCAAACCTGGTCTAAAATGCTTCTTTTTAAATGGTCACCCTGGGAAAGAGAAGTGACTGAGAAAATCACTGTTGCCAGCAGGTGTCTGGTGAGAGTGCCTACCATTAGTAAATTAGTTCTCATCTCAGTTAATTGACATGTCAGTGTTTTTATAAAAAGTGGACTCAAAGACATCATACAAGTCATGTCAAAGAAAAGAAGAAGAAACAAACACATTCCCAGGAATATAATGAATTTTCCCTGTGGTTACCGCAATGCCTTTTAAGGTTCAGGCTGAAAAATGGGCTTGCTATGCCATATACACCAAGTTCTTTTCATACCTCCATAGTTAAGTTAAAAAATTATTTTAATAAATATGAAATGGCCTCTAATGTCATGCTATCTTATCTATACATAAAGGGTCCCATCACCTTTTATGGTTTTTAAGACGTCAAGAATGGTCCAAATGGATATAACCATTTGTTTAACCATTTCCCTACTGCTAGACATGTAAAACTTCCCTCTCATATTTTTGCTACCATAATAAACATGTGAAAGAACATTTTTGCATTTTTTCCAAATTTTGGACTATTTCCCTGTGCTACATTCCCAGAACCTGGGTATTACTATACCTATGGCTCCTTTTACATGTAGTGCAACTGCTTTCAAATAGACCCATATTACATTTCTTGGAGGGAAATAGGACTGTATCTCTCAATTTTTTACTGATCACATCCATTGGCCTAGAAATTCAACTTCTAAAAATCATACAGAAAAGCTCACAAGGATTCACAGAGATTTACACATAAATATGTTCACTGCAGTGCCATTCACAATAAAACAATATTAGAAAACATTGAACATTAAACGGTAAGGGACAAGAGAGGTAAATTTGTGGTGTACCATACAATGGGATGGTAGAAGTGTTAACACAGTAAAATGTCCAAGTGAGAAAAGCAAGTTACAGAAGAGTATGTTTAGTACTATGCCTTTTTTGTTTAAAAATTATTAATATAGGGGTGGGGGAATGGGGTAACTGGGTGATGGGCATTAAGGAGGGCACTAGATGTAATGAGCACCGGGGGTTATATGCAACTGATGAATCACTGAACTCTACCTCTGAAACTAATAATACATATGTTAATTAAAAGAATTTAAATAAAACAAAATTAAATTTAAAAATAAAATAAAAATTGGCATATTTTTAATTGTGAAAATTAATATATTTATATGTATGTTAATATCCTAATGGAAAAGCCTAAATAAAAGTCTTAATAGTGGTTATTTGAGAGCTAAAATTTCAGGAATGTTCTACTTTCTAAGCCAAATACTTTTGAGATTATTCTAAATGTATTAATTTTATTATCATAAACAATGGCAAAAAGGTAGAGTGCAAAAGAGTAGATGATACCAACTGTAATGTTAAGAACAATGTACAAGTGAGCGTGGTTAAAACACGTTCTGGCACTATTAGTATTTGGGGTCAGGTAATTATTTGTTGGGTTGGTGGATGCTGTCCTGTAAAGGCAACTGTCTACAGGGCTAGATATTTGTTTAGTAGGAGTGGGTTAGCAGGACCAAGTCCCTCTGAGGTTCACACTCGTTTTTTCACCAGCAAACACCTTCTACTATAGTAACTTCCATAAGTAGAGTAAAGTATTGCTCATTTCAGTAATTGTCTTACCACTTCTAAAGATTAAACGTTTTTGCAATGCTTATGTTAAATATGAGAAATACAAATTAAACTACAATGAGATATTGCTCAATCATCAAAGTGGCAAAAAAGTAAAAGTCTGACAAATATTCTGTTGGGGAAGCTATGAGGAAACAGACACTCCCATAATTCAGTGGTTAAAGTGCAAAATGGCATAATCTCTTTGACCGGCAATGTAGCAATGTCTACCGAATTACAAATGTATTTACTCTTGAACATACTAATTTCACTTCTGGAAAATTATCCAACTAATATACCTATGCGTGTATAAAACAGGTGACGTCAAGGTTAATCACTGTAGCATTGTTTGGGATAGCAAAGGACTGAAAACTCTCTAATGCTTCCAGCAATGGGAGACTGAGTAAACCAATTTTAACAGTTCATAGTACAGCACATAGGGTACTCTGTAGCTGCAAACCAAGAATGAGAAAACTTTCTGCTTCAACATGGAGAGAGCTCCAGGATAAAGTTATGTGAGAGAAAGCTAGGCATAGACTATATTTAGCATGCTACTTTTAAAATAAGAAATAAGAGGCAGATGAGAATATTTATTCATATGTGTGGTTGCATTTGGTTGAAGAAATACAAGGATACACAAGAAACTAATCAAAATGGTTACATACAAGGGGCTGGGGGAACAGGTGGATGAGAACAGGAGTAAGAACATGACTTTTTAATGTTATATCTCTATACAGTTTTGATTTTTGAACCATGTAAATATTTGATCTGTTCCAAAAATTTAATTAAAAAAGAAAATGTTCACATTATATTAAAATAGAATAAAAAATTACATACACACCACAGTCATAACTGTGTAAAAACAGCACTCATCACGCATAGAAAACAAGAATAAAAGGCAGTGCCTCGAATCTTTTGACTAATTGCCTTTAGGTGTGAGCAGGATATACCATTTTTTCTTCCCCCCATTTTCCATGTTGTCTGTAAGTATGTATTTCTTTAAGAGGGAAAAAAAACAATGCCTCAGTCTTTCAAACATCTGCATTTGTAATGTACTTCATTCACTAGGCGACTTTCGGTTCCTAGTACCCCAATATTCAAAATATAGAAGATAACAAGAAAACAAACACTTACGAAGACAGCACTATGGCAACAGCATCGTTGAGGACACTCTCCCCAAAAAGAAGTGCATACAGTTCAACATCCACTTGAAGCTCGTGGAATATGGCAAGGACAGTCACTAGCACACAGAAAGAGTCAGAGAAGTATTTAGACATTATAAATATAACACAGTCCCCTTCATAGATGATTATGATGGCTACTTAGAAATTCATCTCTTGGGGCACTTGGGTGGCTCAGTGGGTTAAAGCCTCTGCCTTCAGCTCAGGTCATGATCCCAGGGTCCTGAGATCAAGCCCCGCATCGGGCTCTCTGCTCTGCAGGGAGCCTGCTTCCTCCTCTCTCTCTGCCTGCCTCTCTGCCTGCTTGTGATCTCTGTCTGTCAAATAAATACATAAAATCTTAAAAAAAAAAGAAATTCATCTCTTCCTCTTAGGATCTGATCCCAACAAACATTCTCTTACCATATTAAAGATTCAGTATGTTCCTGTCAATACTTCTCTTTTTCCTAACTGTGTACCACAATATTTCCTTTATCTTACAAACAGCTGAAATTAACCCTGGAGGACTGAGCTGACCTACACATTTCATGCAAATGCTAATCATCTATGTCTTGCACATTTCTTTCCCATAAAGAATATATACAGAACTTCTTACAGACAGGTGATCATTAATCTGATGAAGAAGGGTATGACAAAAAGCATCTCTTGCTGCCAACTTCGTTTTCTCCTTGGAGCCTTACAACTCGTTTCTATTTGACTTGCAAATTTCAGGCACACTGGTTTAGTTTAGCAAAGACAGTAGGAAATGAAAGCACAAGTATGGTTTTTGGTTGACATAAAACTTATGACCAGAATTACAGCTGTTATATTTAACTTAATAAGAAGCCAATGACCAGGCTATAACCTGAGAAGATTAAAAAAAAAAAAAAACCTTCTTCTAGGCAACAATTCCATGAGAATTCTTAGAAAATCAGATGAGACTGAAGTTGTAATATAACTTTAGTTGCTGAGTCACATACAGCTCACTCACTAAATAAACCCAAGCATATGAAAGATTATTATAATCAGAGATGGGAAAGCCCCTTCAAATGCCAACCAAACAGGAAACTTGCATTTTAAAAAGATGTAGTTTCTACCGCAAAGCATTTCATTCGGAATATACTGACACAAAAGCTTACCGAGAAAAGGAGGGCAAAAGCAGTGCTGAAGAATTTTGCAAAGAGAACCTATGGCTCACCCTTCTATTGCAAAATAACAGAATTATTATAGGGGCAAATGCCTATATAACTCAGAGGAAATGTTAACTGTCCAGCTTAATATGAACAGAACACTTTCGCTTGAGCCATTCGGGAAATACCTCTACCAACACAAAACCAGAAGGTAAAAGTAATGTAGCCAGTCCAGTTAACTTAGATTTCTCACAGATGTTGAAAAGCCAAGGACTTTGCTTCTCAGCAAAAGGAGGCAGAAAATGGAGACTACTGGCTCCTTGCAAAAACCATCTTATCTTCATACAGATAATGGGCGCAGCTCTAAATAGTAAAGGGATAGCATTGATGGTCTTGAAGGGAGGAATCTGATTTTCAGTTTTTAAAATGCTGAACTAAAAAAAATAAAAATAAAAATGCTGAACTATACAAATGCCCTCTGAGCTTTATAAAATCATCTCATATATGGTAAAGAACATATTTTCCTACTTCCTATATATAATGCCCTGTGTTATCAGAGTTAACACAGGAATTCAGAGATAAGCTTATTATAAGCTTATTATCCTACGTTTAATTGTGTTGCATGACAACTAAAGAAGATGATTAACTTACAAGGGCAAAAAGTCAAACAGAACAAATCTCTGCCAGGTTCCTAAAGCGCAGTGAAAGAAACTTTGCATCCTTAGTTCAAAAACTCTAGTCTTTGGTCCCATCACTAGGTCTTCAGCCTGCATCTTCTTTAAGTTGCTACCATGAACATAACTGTGAGGTTCATCAATACTGTATTAGGAAAATTACCACCTAACTCCATAGAATTGTATTCATTCTCCAGCTGTGCTCATATCAGTACTGTTTCAGGGGTGCCTGGGTGGCTCAGTCCATTAAGCATTACTTTGGTTTTGGCTCAGGTCATAGTCTCAGGGTTCTGAGATTAAGCCCCTCATGGGGCTCTTTGCTCACTGCACAGTCTGCTTGAGATTCTCTCTCTCTCCACCCTCTACCCCCAGTTGCTTATGTGAGCGCTCTCTAAAGCATTCTCTTTTTAAAGATTTTATTTATCTGAAAGAGAGAGAAAGGGGGGGGGTGCACAAGCAGGGGGAGAGGGAGAGGGAACAGTCTCCCTGCTGAACAGGGAGCCTGTCAGGGGTCTTGATCCCATTCCCCTGGAATCATGACAGACGCTTAATCAACTGAGCCACTCAGGCACCCCAGCTCTCTCTCTCTAAAATACATACATAAAACCTTAAAAAACTATACCATAACCATAAAGCCAATTTTATAAAAACAGTTCTTTAATGTATAGTAAGGCCCACCAATGACACTAAATCACACTAATGGTAGCACAACTGCCTTCTAATGATCATTTAAAAACTATTTTTCTTATTCTTACATGCAGATAGCTGAATATAAACAGAAGGTTTTTAGGGAACTGGTCTTCTAAAAGCATGAAAGGAAGTGTACTATTATTACCCATTTTAACTAATCTAGTTCATATTCTCCAAATACCCAATTACTAAAGATAGACACCAACCTGAATTTCTGAAGAAAAGGCCTTAGAGCCATCGTCTAAACAGCATCAAGCTGAGGACCAGTAATGGCAAATGTAATGAATAAAATAAATAAAATAAAATAAAATAGGGTGCTTAAGCCAAAAGGACGCATGCATTTTGTTTTTTTCCTTCCAATTGGAAGTACAGTACTATGGGAATTTGTGAATTCTACACCCAAAGGAAGGACTGCACACATGTGCTTTTGCCAGCAAAATGCTGTACTTTAAGTACTGAAGCTCTGCTCTCAGGGACACATACCTGGGTCAGTGGCTGATACAATGGCACCAAACAGCAGACAGTCTGTAAAGTAAAAATCTCCCGCAAGCTGTCCGGTTACTTTCATCAGCGTGACACAGCCATACATTATTGACCTGTTCAATAAACACATTTCTACTTTAGAAAAAAACAGCAACTGTGAACGAAGTCAGAATATAGTAAGAATAAGATGAGTCTACTGTAGTACTTTGTGACTAATCCCAAATTTAACTCATTTCATTTAAACATTTTTTTTTAATTTTTTTTTTATTTTTTTTAAGATTTTTTATTTATTTATTAGTTAGAGAGAGAGCGAGCACAGGCAGACAGAGAGGCAGGCAGAGGCAGAGGGAGAAGCAGGCTCCCTGCCGAGCAAGGAGCCCCATGTGGGACTCGATCCCAGGACGCTGGGATCATGACCTGAGCCGAAGGCAGCCGCTTAACCAACTGAGCCACCCAGGCGTCCCTTAACTCATTTCATTTAAATATGGTAATATCTTGTCCTTAAGGAGAATTCAAACAACTTATTATCTACGTGAACACATTTTATTGAAAAAGGTCCTTAGGCACACTCAGGAATACAATACTACATAAATCAAATATGCATTATTTAAAAAGTATAATTTGAAGGATAAAAAGTGTTTTACCTTTCAAGTACTTACCCAATTACAAAACAAGAAATTGCTGTTCCAAGAAAAGCATATGCTAGGATCGACCCAAGGTTTCGAAAGAAATGTCTCTAACAAAAAAAAAAAAAAAAAAAAAAAAGAAAAAGAAAAAGTTACAGTGTGTTAGAATACTTACTGATTATTTGAAAAAGAAAAGGCTTTCTATTCTAGTGTGCTTTGCTAATATTCAATGCATTATTCATTAAAGGAAATAAGAGAAAGAATTTTTGTACAGGCATAAATTTCAGCAAGGAGAGGAGAAGGGAGGGAAAGCTGGAAAGAACTGCGTGTTTCTGAAGTGTCAGACATGATAAAGTCCACGGAGTTTAAAGTTGTTCAAAGTATATGAAATACACAAGCACTTACTCTTTTCAGACTATATCCTGCATAAAATATGATAGGAGGAAGTAATATGTTGAAAAATACTTCTGGGTCAAAGGTAACCTGTTAAAATAAAGAGTTCTTTTAGATGAATTCCCTTAGAAGACCTCATATTACATTATCAAATTATGAAAAAGATTGAATGTTAAACTGATGAAAGGCAAGAATATTATTGTGGTCACTGAAAAGTATTTCATATAGGAGAGCTGTTCTATTTCTCAACCAAACGACAAGGAGACAGTGTTGGAGCAATCAGTTAAGTCATATCTGTGGAGAGGGTAGTAAAATACTATGACATTAAAGAAATCTTAAAAATGGGGAAATCATGAACATTTCTTTGCTTTAAATTCAGGAGACCCCCAAACTAGGTAACAAAATTTGGGGGTATACCATTATTGCCGGCAAGAAGAAACAGACTTCTTATACAGGTAATGTCTCTGAGGGTATACACCATAATATTACTGCAAGAACTTTCTGTGTGACTAAGATTTCTAGTCCTGATGGCCTATTTCTTTTAATATCTATTCCTTATAATCATATAGATGACCCTTTCTGTGCATAAGGCTGCAGCAGGATCTGACCTGAACACAAAGCAACTACACACATACCTATGCTAAAACTTCGTTTACTAGAACTTTTAAGGAACTGGAATTTTCCACAGGTGGAAAGAACTCTCGCTGCAAAGCAAACTAAGCTTGTACGAAACTGTAAAAAGCATTAAGGATGGTCAGAACCACAACCAAGTAGCTCTGAAAGCCAAGTCCTGCCCATGCAGAAGACAGAAGTGGAGGCGCTGGGCTGAGGGTGGGCGGCAAACAGGAGACACGAGCAAAGAGGCCCTGAGAAGCTTCATGGGGAACTATGGCGAGGACAGGAGGAAGCAGCTCCAGGAATGTCGAGGTGCCAGTGAGACTGCGGCACAGCCTCCTACATAAGGCTTTATGCACAGCATGGTACAGTAACTGGTTCTCAGAATGAGGCCCCTGAAGTTGTGCCAGATTATGAATCAAAGAAAGATTAAATTGTCCTCCACATAGAATGCAGTCAAAATAAGGAAGAAATAATAATATTCAAAGAAATATTAATGGAATATTTTAGGTATTATCAAATAAACTCAACGTGCTGAAGTACCATAAAATTCTAAGGACCATCTGCTAATTGAAAGAAATGCTTATAAATTCTGCCTAAGTCAATACTAGTCACCATTTATTACAATTATAAACATCACAGAATGAAACAAAAAGGATTATAGTACTTAGCCTCAATCAGAAAATGAAGTGTACAGATGTCCATTTCCTTAGTATTATATCACATACAAATTGAGATTTCTCTCCATTTTAAGAGACCGATTTTCAACATCATTAAAAATTCACTATTTGCTTCCTGAATCACTTTGCTACTGGTTATACACTTTAAAAAAAATCCAAATATTCCCTTTAATGAAGAACTTACCTTTCTAAGCATTTCATTATCTTGAACGTTATTGAGTTCATGTGAACTAATTTCTCCTTTAAGTGTATATTCATAAAATTTTCCACTAACATTTACCAATAAGGTAGTTGGGCTTGACTGCACTTCACAGCTTAGGGTCACATTATTTACATCACTTGGAACATGAATGCCGTATCGAAGCACAAGGCCCACCAAAAGACCTGGAAATAATAAAAGAACCATATAAGCTCTTCTTCTGGACAAAGACTACTTCTTTTGTACCCCACACAGACCTTTGGATTGCTAACAGAAAAACTCTTATGATAGTCCTCTGTGGTTCAGAACCAATTTCTAGACTGAATACAGTTACATTTTAAAGTAGTATTAAATTTGCAAGTCTAAGAGTCTAATATTCATATAATCCAGTGGGACGAGAGGAAAAAACATTCCCTAGGGCACAAGCATGTATCACTGCACCTCTAGAACAAGATGTAAGTAGGTAATTAGGAATGTAACAAAATAAAAAAATACCTTCAAATGATCTGTACACAGACTATGCTCCAAGGTGTCCCAACCTGACAGTGTAATCCTGTTAGAAATGTGTTTACCACCTCCACCTCCATCCATCAGTTCATAAGACTGTTAAACACACGACACTTCCCGAATTACTCCTACAGCATCTGGCTGGCCAAATAATACATGTTTAACAAATTGGAATGTCAATAGCATTTGAAGAGCAATTGAGCTCTTCTACCACTAAAAGCTCATATTTTAATTGAAAAATATGTGCTTTGGGACACCTGGGTGGCTTAGTTGGTTGGGTGTCTGCCTTTGGCTCAGGTCATGATCCCCAAGTCCCACATTGGGCTCCTTGCTCAGTGAGGAGCCTGCTTCTCCCTCTCCCTGATTGTGCTCTCTTTTTCTCTCTCTGGCAAATAAATAAGTAGAATCTTAAAAAATTAAAAATATATAAAAATTAAATAAATAAAAACATGTGCTTCAAAATCAAAACATGGAAAAGAAGTTCTGAGTCCAGCACTATGATATCAACATATTGCTAGACTTGTACTTGGATCATCATACTGATATTCAGATGTGCACCATGTTCTAGGTACTAACACCTATATTGATCAAACTGATAATGGCTTTATTGAGATGTAATTCACATACCATAAAGTTTACCCTTTAAACCACACAATTCAGTAGCTTTTAGTATAGTCACAAAGTCATATACTGATCACCACTATCTAATTCCAAAACATTTTCACTGCTCCAAAAAGAAACCCATATCTATTAGCAGTCACTTTCTAACCCCCCACCAAACTCCAGCCCCTGGCAACCACTAATCTGTTTTCTCTCTATATAGGTATTCTGGACATTTTATATAAACAGAATCCTACAATATGAATTTTCATGTTTGGCTTTTGTTCACTCAGCATCCTGTTTTGAAGGTTTATCCCTATTGTAGCATGTATTAGACCTCACTCCTTTTCATTGTCAAATAGTATTCCATGGTATAGCTATATCTCAACTGCAAACTGAACTCAAACTCAAACATCTGTAACTCCAAGATACAGCATACCACTATCGGTTACACCTGACCTCCCTGTTTCCTTTCACACTAACCCGCCAGCCACTCTCTTAATATATGTGATTAGAGTACTAAGCTGAGTAGGCCCCCAGGGTTCAGAGATGAAAACAAGGTCCCTCCTTCAAGTAGCTCTCAGCCTAGTTAGTGAAAACAGACTGAATAAACAATTACTGTATGATTTACACACACACACACACACGAGGTGTTAAAAAAAAAAACAACAGAAAAAAGAGGTACCTAATGAAGCCAGAGGAAGTGGAAGGGGG